>CAXAMN010017335.1:649032-695844 GCA_963970005.1 Durusdinium trenchii
TGGTGCCACCGCCAAGCCGTAGGCACCAGGCTCGGGCACCTGAATAGTTAGTGGAAAATCGAAAAAAGAACCTCACTCCAGCTCTGTATCCACGTCCCCCTTTTTTACTTACGCAATCGTGAGTTCAAGTGCATCTCGGGCTTAAAAGAGTGAAACGCTTTGGAAAATGGCACAATATCTTTCATCAGCAATTTGAGGTCAGCTAGTACAGCTAGGCCCTCATTGATGTACACCCTAGCAGTTTTGCGAGTTTTGCGAGTTTTGACTGCCTGCCAGCGTCCAGCTACCATCAACTTATCAAGCGACCCGTGTCGTGAGAACCACCAAGTAAACAGACAACTTCGAGGATCTTTGAGCGCGCCACGGCGATCCGCGTTGAGGCCGCTAACCCCTTGGCAGGGGCGGGCCAGCGCCAATCAAAATCAACCCTACATTGCTGAACTTCAACGGCAATTCTTCCACCTGTTGTCGCAAGAAATCCACAATGTCGTCAAAGAAAATGGTCTCAGGGAAATGGCTTTCAACAACTCGCTGTGCTTTTGCATCTTTCTCAATGCTGATATGCCCTGCCATGGGCAAGCCTGCCATGTCACACGCAACCCGTAGGGCGCCAATACCATCCAAGAGTCCTACACTAAGAGCTTGGATCATGTCCTCCTCATCCGCAACATCACCTCGTTCCTGAGAATTTAGTGCGCTGACACCGTACTGCGTGAGACTCTGCGATGCACATAGGCCGCCTCCCTCACAAGAGGCGTCTGAGCATGTGACTTGGCCGTCAACGGGAACCCGAAAATCCATCTGAGCTAGGGGTGACAACAAAATGAACCTGGCGAGCTCAACCTTGACCTTCTTGGGAAGCTTCAACCGCACAACTGGCGCCTCATGCTCAAAAGCCTTCATGTGCTCGAAGACCTCGTTGAGACCGCAGAGAAGCGCACGGCGCAACATGCAAAGGTATACATAGCCCCCGCACACAACCTGCAGCTCACGCAAGGTGGACTGCCCTCGCCGTATAAGCTCAAAAGCCAGTTTGTTGTACAGCACCACTTTCTCAGGTTTCGGAGCTGCAAACCCCGCAAGGCCATCAAAACGAGAGCCCTGCAGTTCCCCAACGACAACTCGCTCCGCGGCTTTCTTGGGGTGTCGAGGCAAACCCAGTTCCGTCAACTGTGCGCGCAAAGTCTCTGCCTGTGGAGAAACCGTACGAGCCACCGTCTGAGCCAGTTCACTATCCACCCGCTCCAGGAGGTCAAAGTTGTCCAGGTAGATTCTATACAATGTATCCGCCGTTGACATGGGTCTGTCCTTTCGTATTTCACTGCTGTTCGGGGTGCCAGCCATTCCACTCCACCGTACCACATTCCGGTGGACGTGTTGAGCAATAGAAACACTGTTGACAAAGCCCATAGGAAGAACTCTAGAAACCAAGACGCAATCCTGTCCCTTCAACGAAGGGGGAACCAAGTCACGAGGCACGGCCTTGTTGAAACCCAGGTATCTCTTCCACGCAGCAGGCACCTTGAACAAGTAAAAGAAACACCGGATATCTTCGCTGCTCAGTAGGGCTACCTCACCTCCTTCAAGGAGATAGGCACTCAACCCCGACGCACCAGGGAGTGCCTACATCTCCCTCTAGGGGCCGACAGAGGTGATGGACCGGAATGAGATTCATGATCAGTCGTTGTGTCTCCAGTCCGTCTTTGAACTCGCCCTTTCCCACAGCGAACATGCCGTTGAGGAGTGGTTTACCACCAACCTTACAGAGGGCCTCATTGGGGAATACTTCACATACTCCTTTTGAAATAAGTCCCTTGCATACTTCTGGCCAGTGGTCTTCCTCGATCATGACTCTGGGTGGCTTGGTATATATACCCAGCTTTCTTCGGGCAAAAGGTACTTGTCAAAATCTTCCACATATGCCTTTGTACCAAGTTTGCAAAACGTTCCAGCTCAAGTTCAAGAGAGGCTACCCCCTCGGGGATCGCGGGCCAATGCAATTTCTGTGCAAATTTCACTTCATCACCTGTATAGTCTATATTCTTCTTGCAAAAAACTCATGAAAAGAAACGTGCGATTCCGACACCTCCCACATTGCGTTTCGATGAGCTGATCAGGGGGAAGATACCATTCCTCATAGTTCGTTCTGCCCTGATCGAGGTAGAGCGCATCAAATTCTCGTTCTGAACATAGGCCGTCGCCCAGGAGTAGGTTTTCGCCATGGTGAAATCTTTCACATACTCGTCAACCTCCCTTTGGCCAGGAGGGACCAAAAATACATCAGCAGTTGAAGGGCAAGGTCCTGCCATAGAAGCCTGTAAACTCGCTCCAGCAGTGTCTTCGCCAATCTTCTCTTGCTGAATCTTCATGCATCCATTCTCCTCTTCCAGGAGGGCCTCCCTGCCACGAGGAGGCTCTCCCGAGCACCCATCTCTTCCTCTTCTCTGCTCTACTTCTTGCTGTCCTCCTTTCTGTCTTTCTTTCCTTTGCCTTTGTCTTTTCCTTTGTCCCCTCGATCGCGGTCCTTCTCCTTGCCTTTGAACTTGCCCTTCTCGGAGTCTCTTCCGCCCACGCGATTGAAGACCTTTGACTCTTCGCTTGCGTGGCACCCAACGCGCCACAGCTCTCCTGTGGAGGAGAGTGAGGCCTTTTCCGGAGGGACAAGCTCCATTGCTCGAAGTACCTCGGGCTTCACGCCCCTGCACGCTGCCTCTAGTGTTTTTAGCCTTTGGCACGCGAGATCCGCGGCGCTGGCGATCTTGCCTGCCAGGAGGAGCAATATCGACCAATGGATGGTCTCTCTCACCAGCGGGCCTTGCATCCCTGATGTCAAAACCTGACACGCATATTGAGCCATCAGGGGCGGTACATTCGAAGAGCTGCTCTGTGCATGGCCTCCCAACTGAACCAAGAGGCTTTGCCGAGCCTCCGCAACCATTGCACTCGTAAGGCTGCCAGGGTACTTTTCCAAACCTGTTGCGCCGGCATTGGAGCTTCGAACAATTCCTGATCGCCCTCCAAACTGGCTCCACTGCTGCTGCTGCTGCTGGATTCCTCGCTGTCCGAGGAGGAGGAGCGCTTCTTGTTTCTGCCTTCTCTGTAATCCTCCTGGCTCGCTTCCGAATCTTCTTCCTCACCTCTGGATCTGGGTCGAGACCAGTCTTGCCATAGATCAAGCTCAACTCCTTGGCGCCTTCCACCCTGATCCTCTTGCTTCTTCTAAGGCCTCTCCCGTTCCTCCAGGAGGGGCTGCCACCTCGCCACCTGTTGCCGCTCCTCCACGGCCTTTTCCTCGATCTCATCTCCTCCGACTCCGGCTCAACTCGTCGTCCCCACCTGGAGTCTCCTCCCGATGTCCCAGGAGGCTATTGAGTCCAACTCCACTTCCTTGATCTCCGTGGTGTGCATGAGGTTGTCTGGCCACGCTTTGACTGGGCGTGGATTGGGACACAGGTGCAATACCATCTCCCTCTTTGGATCTGCTTGACATGGCTCTCAACACCGCTTCGTTGTTGGTGCCTGTAACCCTGACAACCACTTCGCGTTGACCTCCCGCGAATCGCATCTCGATCAAGTTGCCAGCTATCTCCGCATCTTCCTCCCAATAGGCTCCCTTTGCTTGTAATATCTTCCACCCCGCAATCCCCTCCAGGGTGAGCTCCTCCACTTTTTGCCATTCTCCTCCCAGGGGTCTCCCCCCGTCTTCTACCTCCTCGTGAGCTGCTGGTCTTCTCCTTGTCTTCGGAGCGGCTGCTGGCCTGGCCAATCGTCTCATCGCCTACGGCCAAAAAATGCCCCGTCGTCGGTCCTCCCAGTACACCTCGTTTCGGAGGGTATGTTTCTTGCCCTTGTTCTTTGTTTTCTTTCTGTTCTTGAAGGCCGGAATAGGACCAATCCAATTCCCTGAACGGCGACGAAGAGGAGGATAGATAGTAGGAGTAGGTCAACCTCTGGTTCAGGGCTAGGGCGGCTACCTCTGGCGGCGCCTCCTGGATTCTGGTTCCCTGATCGGCTTCGATCCCTTCTCTCCGGTTGGGGCTTACTCTTTGAAGCCAGGTTCAAACTCTTCGACTTCCTGGCTTGATCACGTTCTCCTCGGTCTGGAGTCTTGTCGCCACGGGCCCTGTCTCGCTCACTCCTCTCTTTCCTTCGACCCCGAGTGTGCTCTGGAGCCGTTGAGGGTCCTGGATACTTCTTCCGGCTCGATGCAGGCCGGCTTTCAACTCGATTCCGTGGCAAAGGATCTCGTCGATCTGCTGTCTTCTTCTGCGGGGACCTTGGCAAAGGACTTCGCTCTTCCACCCACGCTTCAACCAAGGGTTCAACTTCCGTTTCCTGCTCCTCCTCTTGTTTCACTTCCTGAGGGACTTCCTCTTCCTTTCTCCGCCTCCTTCTTCGCTCTCTGTCGCTTTTTCTCTTTGGGCAACTCCTCAATCGCCTCCTCCTCCACAGGGACTGAGCCTGTTGCAGGGACAGTTGAGCCTCCGGGCGCTGTCTCTGCTGCTGAGCCACTCCTCTCTAGAGAAGCAGCTCCTCCACCAGGGGATCTCTCCCCCGTGCCCGCTCCCGAGGCCCCAGGAGCGTCTGACCCACCGCCTTGATGAAGTCGATGGGAAAGTTCAAGAAGGCGGATGTAGGTGCCCTCGAGAATCCGCGTGGCACCCTCTCGAAGACCTGGAGAACTGCCTGGACCAAAGAGAACCACAAAGACTTTCTCAAAGGCCTGGCAGCAATCGCAAGAGCACTTGCCCGGCTCGTGAGTCAGCCTTGACATCCAAAGCTGTGAGCCGAGATGTACTGCATCGAAGACATACCGGCGACGACTCGTTTTAACATACGGGCCGATTAATATGGCATATCCCCAAGTCCTCAGCATCCTCAGCCTCCCTTTTTCGCTCGGCGGCATCAAGCTGCTCCTGCGGAGCATTATATACAGTAATTAGCGGAGCATTGCGGAGCTGCTAAAATCCGGAGCTGCAAACATGTGAAACCAAACCAAAGACATCCAAAGACCCTTGAGACTTCATTAAATTCACTTCAATGTGTCATGTACCTAATGTGTCGGCTCCAAATCTGGTAATTAGAGCTGCCCTCCCCAAAGGAAGCATTAGTTGGAGATACAAAGGCCAAGTAACGAGCATCTGGTGAATTGATTCTACGACGGATGAATTCAAACTTTTTCATGCTTTGCAAAGCACCTTTTGATTCTGTAGGATGTGGAGCTCCCCTGCTTGAGGCTGGGGAATTAGATTGCTGTTGTTGGCATGAAATGCTTGTCCAGGGCTCTTTTCTTAGTCTCCTCATTCTGCAGGCTCTTGTCCACAAGCTCCTCATTTTCCTGCGACCAGGCTCAACTTGCTCACGCGCATGCCGCAGAAGTACACATTTTAGTCCGTGAGGACAGCATGTTCGGACGTTCCATCACTAGCGTTGTCAAGCGATCACTCCACGCAGCACAACACCGCCGACCTGAGCCGATCCATCGGTGAAGAGCACATCCAGGGCCTCCTCATCCTCGTCTTCATCTGGCGGACTGATGGGTGTGCCGCCGGGTCGCTCGACAAGACAATGTTAGCAACTCAATCAACCAAATGTACCAAATCTTGCCACACAATGCTACCCAAGCGCCATTCTTAAAGAGTGGGCATGTTCAGTCCGACGGTCCTTTTTTATTGTTTCTTAGTTAGAGTTGTAGTGAAGGTCAAAAGTACGTTTAAGATGGCCGGACTGATGGCCAGCACTGTGCCCTCTGAATGGCTCCAATAATCAAATTACCACTGAAGTGGAACATTGGAGATGACAAATTATTGCCATCTGTAATCTGTATAATTGCTAAATTACCCACTTAAGTTCACTAGACTCTAGATTTTTCCTTTCTATTTGTTATTCTCACTTGACAACTTGACAATGGCGTGTGAGATTTCACATCAGAATTGGCTTTGGCACCCTGTAGATTCCCTCCCGCTCAAGTTTGGAGACAATCCCCAAACACGAAAAGAAGCAGGGGTGGACTTACCACATTCCACAGTATCGGGGAGGGGGCGAGGATATTGTGCCCCCAAATGTCAGCTTACAGTTTCTGATTTCGAAACCATCTCTGATTTTCGGTGCTACAGTCTCAGCTGCACATTAAACATGCCCTTTCCCGATGCCTGCACCTTGACAGCCACAGGAGAAGATCACCACATTACGAGCACATGCGATTGAGCCTACCAAGGAGCCACTGACCATGTGCCAACACGGTCGCCCGGCGCCTTCTGCTTCTGGGGCATCTGCCTGGTCAGCTGAAACTGAAGCATCCCAAAGTTCTCTGCAGTTGACAGGGTGAAAATGATTGAGCATGGCTTGGGCATCTTCAAAAGAATGGGAGGGGTCGGATATATACCTTCGGTCGAACGCACAAGACCCCAAATTGGCTACAATGGCCCCAATTGCGTCCCTTCAAGTCAAAATGCGCTCAAATCATTCCCATGGCCTGACGTAAGTCAACAAAACCTGCCAACCTGCCATCCTTCAATCAGTCAGCGGTCCCTGCGGTCCTCCTCCACATCGGATGATGCTTTCTTGGCCTTCCGGTTGCCAAGATTGAAAAGAGTTATTTTTCTGGCGCTCAGTCTGGAGTTTCATCATTTCCAAAGGGCTGAACTGTGGAGATCTGTTGGTGAAACACAAATCCTCGCACTTGATTTGCTCAGACCAACATCTCTCCATATATCGAATGAGGGGCTGCCAAATACTACAAGAGCTGAGTTCATGGTGGCGGGTGGCTTTATAGATGTGACACCGGTTCTTCAGCTGATTGTGACACCTTCAGCCTTCAGCTTCCACCATTTCGTACCTTCCGGATCCGGACTCGCCTCGCCTCCGCCTGTCGAGCTTCGGACTCAGCTTGTTGCAGACTGGCAGAACCTTCCTTCCAGAACCTCGGCGTGGTGGGAGAATGGCTTCAATCTTTAAAGCTGATTGAAAGGATTGAAAGCTGATGTAAAGGATGATTTTAACACATAATGTTACATAAAGCCGCCTTGAAACAGTCAATTAGCAACCTAGCATTGGTGGAAAACAACTTTGGCAAAGCGATATGGCGACAAGTCAATAGAAGGACGTTGAATTCATGGACCGTTCAACACCGTAAAATCAGCCAAGACGGTGCCCAACGAATGACCCCATCGGCCGGCCCAGTCAGGCCTTTCACCAGCCAGCAGCTTCTTTCGACGCTCTTGAAGAAAGGTCTCGCTGCCGACCTCGCAGTAGAAGAGGTACTTCCTGGCGATTGGGCTGGGCATGGCTGTGCATTTGCTGCACCCTAGGCAAAAGCTCTACATATCCGACAAGAACTTTGTGTGCAAAAATAACAACTGAGCTCGTGTAGTGTTGGCTCCTAGGAACGAAAAGTGCTTTGGACGACTTACCTTACCTTCGCAAGCTCTTCAACTTGCTAGCCAAACCTCAAACTTAATTCAAGTCTTACTGTAATTACTTTCGGATCCACTGCGCCCAAACCCGTTGCAAACCATTGAAGAGTCCGAGCAGGCCCTCCCTTGGTGAGTCACTGCTTCCAAGGTGCCCAACTCCAAGTGTAGTTCCATCTCGAAGAGCGACCGGACCATCAGTATGTCGGATCTTCCTCAACTCCAGCTACAATGAATGATGTGTCACGGATCTCCCTCTATTTGATGTAAATAGGAGCCGTGCAAACGCTCGTCACAGGGGGGAAATGCTCTCTTCAACCCCCGACTGTTTTCTTCGACTCCAAAGACCTCCAAATTGCTGGCCAAATCGCTGGCCATCTACCAGCGTCCCGATTTGGGACTCCAATGCCATGACGTAAAAGTCATTGCCCATGCGGTGTAGCTTGCAGTGCTGGTCCTGGCCCACACGACCCTGTCCACTTGGTCCTTGGGCCCTTCGTCTGCAATCCTTCTGTGAAATCGAATCAAGAAGGTCTACAAACAACAACGCTCTTGCATGTACACTGCTTGCTGGCTAAACAACATGTTCTTAGCACATGAATCATGAATCATCATAAATCAACACGCAATCTTTCCTGGGTTCTAGATGTGACTGCACTACGCACAACTCGTAATGATCTTACTCTACATGTAGGACGTAGGCTTTTCCAAACTGGCAAAACGTCGCAGTGTCTTCGCTGCACTTGTGCAAGCTCTATTTTATTCAGCCTCGCCGTCCAGCTGCTGAACACCATGCAAAATGTGGGCTAGATCTTCCATTCCCCGACATGCAAACATATCCAAACATACTTTGGTCCTGTACGTCACCGTATAGCTTGGATGCTTCTTTGGGGCCTCGAGCCAAACACCGCTTCCGCGGGACATCTCAGGTTGACCGAAGCGGGACATGTGCGGAATCATCAGCAAGAAATCATAAGAAATCTGTAGACCACGTACAGTAGATTCAGAACATGCTTGATTCATGTGCTTGGTGTATGTTGTCAATTTTCAAACATATTTGCAGCCTGTCACCACACAGGGACGGATGATCACGTTAAGTACTCGCAGGTCTTTCAGCAGCACATACTCAAATAACTCTGGATACAATCCTCACTGAATGAAACAAACTCGGGTCCCAACAATCAATCATCTCAACCAATCTAACAAACACTAACAAACGATCTTTCCCTACTGGCCCTAAATGGCCCTATACCGACTTCATTGCACAGCTACGCGCCTAAGGCCATGTTCACCTCCGCCTCGATGACCTGCTCCTCGCCCTCCTCCGGAGCACGGCCAATCACCGCGCTGCTCCGCAGGGGGATCGTCTCGCAAATCTCGCCGTCCAATTCGCCTCGTTGAGACGCCGATTCACTGAATCTTTAAAAGGCCCGCTCCTACCAGGATTAAGTAGGCGATGACTTGATTAAGTCAGTAAGGGCGACTAGTATCGACTAGTTAGCTTTTAGGTAGGACGCAGGATAGCTCACGCCTGAAGCTCCCCGCCTGAGGGCTGAAGAAATGCTTGCACAAATGATTTGGTTCCTACTAGTAGATTTTTAGGGAAAGCGGGGGCGGATGAATGCTGATGATGCCTGGCAGACTTCCAGCGACCAAAAGCGAGCAACGTGTCAAATTTTTGCTAGTCGTGCAAGGTATGCTTGGTGATCCAGGTCTTTCACACAAGTCTCAGTGCATCGCCTGAAGAAATGACGCAGTATGCATGCAAGCTCCCCAAAAAACATCAACACTGATGCAATGAATTTTAACTTTGAGCAACATGGTGCTCCATCTGGCCCTTCGGATCCCTTTGGTCCATCTATTCGATCGTCCTCGGGGTCGTTCGTCCCAAGTGTCCATCTTCGTAGAGCGCTTCCAATCTCCAGCGCTGGGGGAACTTAAAGAGCTGGGCCATGTATCCTGGATCTCTTCTCAGGTGAGGCCGTTTCCAAGGAGCTGAGGTACGTGATACAAACGGCATTTCATACATCCCCTACAGTACTCGTCATTACTTTTAAGTCATTACTTTTCTCGTTGCAAATCTCTTAGATCTCTTGTCTTTGTCGCTTCAAGTGCTAAGCCCACAGACTCCCAAAACAGGTGGACTTTTGTGAGATGAATTCGATATCGTTTCGGTCAAACCTGGGGCCTCAAAACTGATTCGGATGACAGCACATCGCTTTTTTGATATTTTTGATCACGTCTCTCCAGGGGTATTGTCACGCACGACGTCCTCTTAAGGCATTGGCCGGTTTGGCTTTCCTTAGTCAAACACTCAAGCAAAAACATGTTGAAAGTGAGACATGCCAAGTCGTGGAATCTGAAATCTCTCCGAACCGGGAAGTGTCTTGGGACTGACGAATTCATGGGTCAGGTCGTGATTGCAGGAGAGGCTCATGGGCTTGAAGTGACGAATCAGGTAGCCTGGGATGCACGACACACAGTGAGCCACAACTTCATGCCACATCTTTTGATTTCATGTGATTTCTATCCCGGACTCCATCATCAATGTGACGTACAGAGGGTCAAAAGTGCATCCATTCCGGACCTGCCACCCTCGTCATTTCTGGCAAAGCCAGGATGAGCCAGGGAACGTTGGAGCTGTGCATCCAACTTCGCCAGCTTTCTTGCCATCACCGCCTTGAGGCCATGCTCCAACCTGAGACCAAAGGAAGCATCAATAGACTTGAAAAGCGTCACATCATACATGTTTTCTTTTTGTGCTGGCATTCTCAATATGATCGCCATTCTGCTCTTTTTGCTTGGCCGTCCAAGGCATCCAAGGCACGCGAAGTCGCTGAGACCACGCACGCCGCTCTTGGCGGCCTCGGAGCCGGTCTCGGTGCCTGGGGCGCCACGTCATCGTTCACAGTCTCAGCAGGAAGCTCTGGTCTATCTGGTCCTTGTTACTAGTAGCTTCTTACTACTAGTAGTAGTAAGGCCAGGAGCACGTAGTAGCGTTCTTGCTCCCAGTAGCGATGCTAGGAGCCCCTAGTAGCGTCCTTGCTCCTAGTAGCGATGCCAGGAGCCCCTAGTAGCATCCTTGCTCCTAGCAGGGATGCTCTTTGTTACTAGTAGCTTCTTCTTATTGGTAGTAGTGCTAGGAGCTACGTTCGTAGCGTCCTTGCTACTAGTAGTAGCAATCTGTCCCTGTTCTAGTAGCTTCTATCTTGTCCATGTCCATGTCTATCTTCATGAATTCTCCGTTCGTGTGTCGGAGGACATCTGGAAAAACACCTGGAACATCCTGAAACTAAGGATTGACTTTGGGGCAACTTGGATCCGCATGAGGCATTTCCCTTGGTACAGAAAGCCCAAGCTGGTGGCACATAGTTCTTCAGGTGATTCAGCCATTGTCATTGACTCGCCATCCGCATGCCACTAGAGCTGATCTATTCAAACAAGCAGTGCAAAAAACTTCAAGAACACCAGCCACAAAAAGGGAGAGGCCAACTCTTGAGAAGCAAGCTGCGTTTCTTCTCTAGGAGTTGCTGGCTCCAGTGCTTCTGCACCTCACAAAGGCAACATTACGGGAGGACTGTGTCAGCCTCGCATGAAGGCGTCAAACTTGTTTGCATGTCTACATTTCCAGAATGCCCCCTCATCTGGACTGAGCTTCCCTCGGGCACTCACTAGAAAACCATTTGTTTTGAACATATTTATGTACAGCAATTAGTAGCTGCAACCAACAGATTCCTTCCCTCACCTCACTGTCTCGCGCAACATTTGTCTTATAGTTGCATAATAGTTGCTAGTAAGCCAACCGGTGCAGCACCAAAAATTCCGCGGCCTTCTCTGCCATCTTCAAACCCAGGACCATCACTATGCGCTGCTCCACGGCGCTCTTCGCCGCCAGGATCTGCGTTTTGGTGCCTTGCAGGAGCAGGCGCCGCTGGCCCTGAGCATCTTCCCTGCGCGCAACATTGGCTGAATTTGACATATAGAAACTAACCAAACCCAAGGGGTTGATATAGTGAAGGATGCCACAAACTCAAAAGGGAGCAGCGGTGGATATTGTGAAATTGCTGCTTCTAACCCAACTGCGAAATGCGGAGAAGGATTCAAAGGATTGTACAAAACTGCACAAGGACTTGCAGCATGCAACAAGAAAACCTCCCAAGCGGGTCAACCCCAGCCTGGCATTTAAGGTGGTAGACTTCACACCTTAGCGCGTCTGTTGGATGCTTTTGAAGCTTGCAAGTCTTAGAAGTAGCAATACTTTTCTGGAATAGCTCCCTAAGAGGCCAGTCTTTGCAAGTCTTACTGAGGCAAGCCACCTGTGGCTTGCTCGATCTCCTTGATTCCTGAAATGAGCTGGCAGGACAATGCATGCCAAGAAAAAAGGCAAGATTGCTTGAAATCAAAGTGATGAAGCAAACATAGTTCCTTAACACAATATATATATATATGCATGCTGCATGGATAGGATATACATGGTCACCTCCTCCTCCTGTGGTCAACAGAAAGATCACATGCCGTGTGCCCTTTGATCGCACAGGTCACCAGCCCGGTCCCGCGCCTTTTCCTCCTTTGCCGATGACTGCGCCCATGGCCTTTGCATTGAGCTCAAGCTCCTCCTCCGCCTGGCAAGATAGCGCCGCTGGCAAAAAACAATATTAAAAACAGCCTTTGTTCTGTATGTGTGGCCGGCAATAAAGAACAACACCTCAGTTGTTGATAAATCAAGCGCACAACAATGCGAGCATCCTACTAACCAATTTGGGTCCTTCATTGACGTGGCCTGCGCTACTTATACATGTTCTTCGCCACTTCTTCGTGACTCATTTGGCTGAGTCCTCACCATATCTGCATGCATGTAGTTACATTCCTGCTCCGTCCCCTTCTCCCACAAAGGAAGCAGCTACGATTCAATGCATGTGACTTCGCCAATTTGTGCGCAAAACATGCCACCTGCGCATTGGCATCTTCAAAATCTGCCGTCAGCACTTGCGGGGGGATCATGGTCACCCAAAGTGCCGCATCGCCTGAGTAACGCAACTTGTAAATCCAATTTCAATTTTAGGCGCGTCTCGAATCCAAACGGCATTGAACGAACCCGGAACGGACATGAAGGGACCAAAAGATCTGTAGCAGGAACACAGCAGGAAATGATGCCATCGGAGCTGCCCTCAGTCTTCTGTACTGAAGCTGTAGCTTTTGCCAGGTCTTTTGCCTCACAGCCAGTCACAGGGGTTCCCCGTGGTGTCGCGCTTGGTGCTTTCTTGCTTCTACCTTGTCCCAACTAAAATAACCGGGCAAGGCTGCGCAAAAGGCTCCAACATATCTCGCTTCACAGTGCAAGCAACGAATTAACGCTGTTGAATCGGCAAAGAAAACCATGAACGCCATCGATGCCGATGAACTCTTCTGACAGTTCCCACCCTGATGAACTCTTCTCTCAGCCTCTGTGCTTTCGCTGGGGCCGCTGGGCATGTTGGGCATCTGGGACGGGGGCGCCGTGCCGGCGCCAGCCGGAGTCGCCCAAAGGAAGGTCATCTTCCCACGCTCTTTCCAGTGATACATGCAACCTGCAAAGGAGTGTCATGCAGTGTCCAAAACCTCTTCAAACCTCTTCAAGACGATTGGTGTCCAAACAGGACACCCGTTTTGTCAATGCTGTTGGGTCCAACGTGCTATCACATTTCAACCCGTGCCATTGTTAAAAACACACGAGGCACACAGTGGAATAAGGCAAAACCATTAGTAAGGCCAGGAGCCCCTAGTAGCGTCTGTTTTTAAACGATAATCTTGCGATTCTGTCGCATCCTGCAACTCCCGCTAGAGCCTTGAACGTCCGGCTCTACATACTGTGATCAAGAATGAAGGTTTTGGATTCACTGATCTTGCTGCCGCGCAAAAGCCTTGGGAGGTATTCCAGCAATACATCCTCAGTGGGGCTGCTCACAAGCTGTCTGATTGAGCTTTTTCCATATCGCTGACTCTCTGTGGCATCCTTGACTCCTGATTAACTGCAAATGCAAACGCAATGACGGGCAAACGATTCATTGCCGCAGTATACCACAGAAAACATTGGTCAGTCGCTGCTACAGGTTCAAAGAACCAACACTGTGACATTGCCAGGCATCTTCTGACTTGCAGAGTCGTACTTGAAGTACAGCTGTGTGGCCTGATCTAAAACCTTGGGACATCAAGACCAGCGCCTGTCACAAAACCTGGTCCTTTCGCACAAGCGTCATTCTCAAGAAAACTATCCATTCGAAATCGACGGTACCTGTGTGCAAAAAGTTCTGAACGCCAAGCAACCCACTTGTCCTTGGTAGAGTCTGCTAAGGGCCCACTGACCTCAACGCCAAGGTCTCGCAGTCCGATAGTGCGAAGGCCGTGCCATTCGAAGGAAGAACATCGCCAGTGCTGCGTTTATACCTAGATCTTCCAACGAGCAAAATCTCGGGCATATATATGTTGCCATTGCTTCTAGCTTGGAGGCCATCGCTAGTAGGTTGGAGGCCATTCCTATTATATAGATCTATTAGGTTCCTTTTGCTACATTTGGTTGGAGGCCATTGCTTGGCTGGACAGATTCGACCACCCACTGTCCACCCCATCGTACCGGATTACCACTGGGCTTTCGCACCGCTACGGCCTGCTTGATGAGCTCAGGGGTCGAAGCCTCCGCCAGAAAGGCGTTCCGGGACTCTGCCTGTGCCGGGCCAAAGTCAAGTTGATCTTCTACGTAAGCATCCTACCCACCCGGTGTTCTTGTCCCACCTTTCGAACACAAAGGTCTGTCTTTCCGTCATTTTTTCCGTCATTTTCCACTTCTACGTTGACGAGTGGGAGGATACTGCCGACGAATGCCAGGGTACTATATATCTGCAGGGGAATGTAAATTTGGGCTCGCACATGAAACACACTGGTGGGACAGGTAGATCAAGAAAAGTCAAATACCATCAAATACATTCAATACCTATTGGAAGATTTGGAAGGCAGTTCCTTAGCTTTCGTATCTGCAAACTCCTCAGCCCAGTCTCTTAAGAGCAGGTTTTCAAACATTTGTCGTTACCAGTAGTGGACCCTAGCCACACCTCTACATTGACCTCATCATCCGCATCAGCCTCTTCCTCCTCTTCACCTGAAGACCGGAATCTTGCCCAACACACTTCCAAACCGTTCGGGACATCAACGTGCAAACATGATGAATGCAATGCATGTTCAGCTGCTTTCAGCGTCTCCTTCGTTGGCTTCTTCCGCAGGTGCCTATTTTGCAAGCCAAAATCGCAGTGCACACAAGTCTCCCAAACAACATCTTTGCAAAGTGGTCATCGGGGTGCTGGCCAAACATGACTCGGAAAACATGAGTTCATGACTCGTATCGTACTGCCAGCACAAGAAGCCATTGGCATTCCATTCGCACAAATTTCCTCTAGAACTCTACAATGCATGCCTGAATTACATATTATATATACAGTGCCTATACTACCGTAAAGTGACTCTCCACTACAAGTATATCTCTATATATATAGTATATAGTTATGAATGGATATGAATGGCATGTTTACATTTGATCGCTGGGGTCCTTCTCATCCACCTTGGTGCCGTCCTCTTTTGGTATATCTGCAGGCTCTCCTGAAGACTCACACAGCGTGAGTACAGGCTGCTTGCAGCAAACAAAAACAAGCATGCCTCAGTATGTGCCGGCTATGTTGGCTGTCACACGGCCAATATCTGAGCAAGCTCTCGTTGCAAAGCTCCAAAGTCTGGTATCAAATCGCTAGACGCCGCGATCACGGTGGCGCGCCTTCTTTGGATGGGACAAGTTGGCCTTTCGCAGCATCCCATATCAGCTGAACCTCTCTGCGGGTCTGAGTTCACTTCCTTCACATGCAAACTGTGCCCTACAAACATCTCTCAACAATCTCCGCGTTTATATATCCATGGTGCATATGGGGTTTTGTTAAAATGGGAGAACCCCAACCAAGCAACTTTGTTCAGTGTTCGCACTGTCTCGGTGGGTTGTTCACCTACTCCTAGTTCCAACATGTAGCTGCGGCCTGAGGCTTCTCGGACACCTCTGCTGGCAAGGCCTGCCGCATGTGCACCAGCCCAAAGAACATGTATGCCCACTACCACCACAGTCATCCAAAGTCATGCACGTCTGGTGCTTTTGCTGGTCCTCGTGCGCACTCATGTATTGCATGACTCGACAGTACCAGCTCTGGTAGAGTGCGCAAATCTTCCATCACCAGGCCTCCTCATCAGAGTCGTTTTCCACCACAGGGCCTCTCTGACGTTCCTTGGCGCCTTTCTTCTCGACCTGCGGTGCCTGATGTAAGGCCGTGCCCCCTCGCCAGTCTCCACTGAAGGCAGGGGTGGCAGGGCCCTGGCACGGTGCACAGCACGGCATGCAAGCCTAGAATGGGGCACAGCCCCAAAAGTTTCCCTTCCATCTGACAATTTGTTCACTTTGAAAACGTTGAAAGAGCCAAGGAGTCGTTTCATTTTCCTTCAAACTCTTCTACAGTAATGCGCACGTAGGATTAATAAACCCCCCCCTTCAAGGTCAACAAGGTCAACAAGGTTTGAGATTGATGGTTTTGGAGACCACATCCCCTTACAGTAGTAAAGATGATGACCTGATGATGGATGATGAGATGAGGACCTGGACCAAATGATGGGTGATGGGTGATGGGATGGTGTGTGAATCATGAGAGTTTGAGCCATGAGAACCATGAAGGGTCTGAGTGTATGGGCACAAGTTTGATCAGAGATCAGTTTCACCATGGACCAAAAGATATTGAATACAAAAAAGGTAATTAATAATAAATGAATAGAACAACAATTATATTTTTTGTCTGTGGGAGCTGGGCTTGATTAAATAGGAGGGTTTCTGGCAAGGAACAAAAATTATCAGGGGGAGGTTGCAGGGTTCTAGTTAGTGTAGAGGCTCCAGCTGGGCAAGAGAATAGGGGGAGTTGGTTAATCCTAGGTGCGCATTA
This sequence comes from Durusdinium trenchii, assembly GCA_963970005.1. NCBI lineage: Eukaryota > Dinophyceae > Suessiales > Symbiodiniaceae > Durusdinium > Durusdinium trenchii. Next base: position 665,441 of record CAXAMN010017335.1, read on the forward strand.
TGTGCAACGAGCTGGGTATGTGTAATCACTCCAAGGTTCGTCCAGCCTTCCGTGGCTGACTGAAGTCAAGGTTAAAATCCCACGCCATGGCTGGGAGCAGGAGGGACAAACAAACGATGCTACTTTAGTTCGTCTCTTCATGTCTCTCTTCCAGCGTGTTCGGAGGCACCCCATTTTCTGCCCCAACAATCGAACCCATTCAAAGGACGAACCATTCAACAATGGCTGGCTGGGCTGTTGAAACATGTTTAGACCAGGACTCATGGCAAGTTGAGAAGCTTCACTTCTTACACTGCCTTACACACTTCTTACAGCTCTTGCATATGATTTCTTCTAACTCAACTGCCTCTTGGGTGACTCTTGAGCTTGGCTGCCTTCATGTCTATATGTCTTGGCTATGCTGGTCGCAGTGATGTGGGCCAACAGTTGCGGACAAAAACACCATGGCATGGAGTTGGTCGCCTCACCAAAGCCAGCCACACATTGACCTCATCAGCAGCGTGAACTAACTAATGTGGCTCTGGGGATCTCTGAAGGACACGCAACACCACAAGACAGTTTGTCCCTAACACTTGAGGCGGACATTCCCTTGGAATGAATCAACCCCTGCACCGCCCCGGAAAATCGATCCAACTCCACCTCGTGATCTGAAATGCCTCTGCAAATCCGCCAAATTCAGCAGCTCCAACCGACCTCCAAACACGTGACATATCAAGGAGCTGCAAAGATGCAGGAGATCCAAACAAACATTGGCATCCGAGTAGCGTCACATCGTCAATCAATGTACTTGCAAGATCTTGAAATATCAAATGCTCAAATCCACCACCCGATGCTGAGGTCTTCACGAACTTCCTTCAGAATCCGCTCCACCGCCTATTCGGGTGCCGAGTGGTTGTCGCTGGCTTCTCATGGCGACAACCAGGTAGATCTTGTTCTTGCCAAGAACTGAAGCGTTGCCCTCCCAGCTGCCTATGCTGCTTGGAATCTTAGCCCTTGGAACAAAGGTTTGTGACCAAAAGCGGGGTGACCTGCACGGTGACCGAAGCCCTCGAAACCACGGATAGCCACTGGGGTGGTCTGGAACGTCTTATCGCCGTTCCTTCGGTTAGGCCTGGAACGAGGTGATCCTCTTGTCCTCAGTGCCATGAGGTGATCGTTTGCGTTCCCTACTGAAGTAGGGCCTACTGTTGAGTGACGCAAGGCAAAGGGATGTAGAGGGCATTGGAACTGCAGCACCACATGGTGAGAACATGCAAGCTCTGTCTCTCTCTCTCTCTCTTTCTTCATGCATCCCAATCAGTTGATGCTCGAAACATTTGGGTTTGAACAGCCCTATGCCCAAGCGCCAAACCCATACCAAATGGGAGGTAATTGTCCATGCGCCAGGCTGCATAAGTTCCACCCTCCCAAACCAATCATGAGCCCAGTAAGGATCCTCGTGCCAAATCATGAGCCATCCTGCTCTCAAATATCTGCGGATGAACTGCGAGCCTCAAGTGCTTCCTTTTGAGCCAAGTGGCTTGTCCAGCATCGCGCCATGCTTGCAGCAAGCGATGCTCCACCAGTGTTCGCACCTCAGTCACGCTGCCTAAAGTTTTACCCAAATGAGGAGCGCAGCTTGTTGATAACGCAACTCATCAGCACAAAGCCTGGAGGACTTAAATTCACAGCAGTAGTAAAGTTGCAACGATAACATTCTAAGGACACTTACCAGAGCCTCGTGCGACTTCTTGGCCAATCCTGTGCTAACTCTCCCTCTCTCTCTCTCTATCTGCAAACATGACTGAAGCTCAGTTGTTCCACAGGGCACTCTGACTGTAATAGCAGCAAGGAAAATCAAAGTACTACTGGCCGTCTAAGCTAGGAGCTAGCTGCTGCACTCTGCTGACCAATCTTTGCTTGGCCACTCTGGTGTCAGAAGCACGCTCCACAAACCAACAGGCCTTCTCCCTCTGCCTTCAATCCCAAGCGCTCTTTGCACTCGGACCTTGAAACGCAAGGCTTCAGAATGCAAACGCCCCACAGTGTTTTCCTACTATGGGGGCCAAACCGGTAGGTAGCAACTGAACACTGCGGAACAGATTCTTCTTCCTGGGTTCAAAAATGTTCCAAACTTGCTTGTTGAGTAAGTTCATTGCTTCTTCACTTCACCCTGTGATCACATGAGGCCCCGGACTGCAAAAGATCTGTGGACATGCGCTGCCACACCAGGTAGTCCTCCGAAAGGCAATGGTCAAAAAGGACTGAGATGAGCTCTTGGAAATGCCAGTTGTTTGTGAGGCTTTACGACCTCACGATTCCTTGCATGTCAATAAAGCAACCTTGCTCAGCACTCAAAACCTCAAAAGCCTACCTTACCGCTCATCCTGCGTAAAACATGTGTCTAAGAATGAAGATTCAAAGTGAACATCAGCACAAAGTGTTCATTGCCGAGGCAAGGGTCCGTGAGGCAAGCGATCATGTCTGCTTTGTCTCCCAGCACGTGAAAGGGCACCTGAAAGGAGCCTCGGACCAGCGACTGAAGAGAAAATCGCCCCAGGCCTCCAAAAGGTACTTTCTATTTCAGGTGTGAGAAGTTCCTGATATAAAGTAGGAACTGCCGGACAAAAACAATATCGTGTCGCTCTCCGCTGATAACAAGGTTTCCACGCGCCAAAGCCTCCAACCCTCAAAGTAGCTCATGAAATTAGCCACACGGAAGTCATACCAAATCAGCAAACCTATGAAAAGCGACTGTTGTGACAAATCCTATCAGGCTCCGATGGTTGCACACCATGCAACACCTCAATGATCCGCTTCAACGTCAATGCGTCGTGGCCTGTCCTTCTCACGATGTCGGACTACGACAAGCGACAAAGGGCACCCGGGCGGCTCTTCTCCCTCAAACTCTCCAAGCCTTGAGCCTCAAGGGCCTCCACCTGTGGCGGATGCTGGGGGGGCAGTGAGGCCACGATGGGGAACACAAGCATTGCCTCATTTACATCTTGCAAGGCTTACACGGGTCATTCCATGTCAGTCCAATCTTCTGCAAAGTTCGGTTGACATGACGCCTATCGAACATCTGAATGCAGCCTTATCGAGCAGGTCTTGTGCCATTGTCTCGTGCTCGATCTTGTCCAACCTGAAGGCAAGGGCCCTACGTGCCGAACCAACACGCACTGATCCTGCCTGGGCACACCCATGAACTTCGCCTGTGCATTATGGGAGTAAGAATCGTGACGGCTGCAATGGACTGTTTCAAATCCAAAACCTCACCGGTTTCCCTTTTTTCCATCGGTTCTTGGGTGGTTGAGCTTTGTGCCAAGTTGGAGGGTTGTCAGGTTGCAGGATCACGCATGGACTGGCGCCAAAATGACCATGCCCCAATCCACCCAGATTGGCGTCAAGTGGCGGGATGCCCCGTAAGCGCCAGGACTCTTCTCGCAGCAAGCGCCTAAAATAGTAGGGAGTTGGGCGGCATCATGCGGCAACACTTCACACCGTTTAAACGATGACCCCACTCAGTACTCACATACAGTATCTGACGGTAAAGGAACTGAACATAGAATCATAGAACACCCCCAAAACACTTCCATTACAACTACGATACAATGATCACCCTGCCACAAGGCATGCACAAGGCATGCAGTATACAAACCTCCTAGCTCGAGCTTATCATCCACGTAACACACACACACAAACACACACACACACAGAGACACACAAACACACACACACACACCTACCCATCCTGTCATTCTCTCACCACAATGAGGGCTGGGCAGCAAGCCTGCACCTCAACGAAAAACAAGAGAACAACTGCGCGACGAACATGACTTTCCAAAACGAACAGCAGGGAACCGGCAATCGAGCCGCCCAGGTGATGCGTCTCCCAGCCCAAACCAACAGCCAAAGTCATTCTCGGCTACTTCCCAGGCAGGCCAAGGTGCCTTTTTCAACACCTTCACAAAGTGTGAATCTGGACAGAAGGTGCCATCAATCATGCGCTAACAAATCTTGCTTCCTAGGAAAACGCACCCTTTGTTAATTGCTATTTGCTACTAGGCACTTCCTCTGCCTTTGCGGCCCACAGCCCACAGCCCAGACCCCCACGTCGCTGATCGCCGCGAATGGCCAAACCCTTGTCCTGGCGCGGAGAGCGGGTGAACACCGAGAGGCACGGCGTTCGACTGCCGAGAGGAAGGTCTCTTCCTGTTCTTCGTTCGACCCCCCAGGCATGTCTGTCACGAGTCTTTTGCACAGCGACCTCTCACCTCAGGTGAAAGCGGCAGGGCGTCAAAGAAGTGGGCCGGGCGAAGCCAGGCAACATTCTCAGAAAGGAAACCGCCTTTAACGGACCCTTAACTCTTTAACTGCCATCAAACCCGTCGATATGCCACCAAATATTCTGGATAGATGCGATTTCCTTCGAAGATCACAATCTCGCGAAAGCGGGCCACTGCTGCTCCATAGGTTTTGCCAGTACACAGGTTGACAAGGAGAGAGTGGTATGAGAAAGAAGGGGACGTGCCTGGAACGCGAGCCAATTCGCGGCGGTCTGCGGTCAAAAAGACCTCCTTCCCTGTGATTTCATCCTGGAGACGTTTTTTGTCAAGGCCAGTTGTCTGGAGGCAAGCACCACAAGTAGCACGCACCAGGAAGCAGTAGAAAATGTTGTCATCATCAGGGTGGTGGTTCCCACCTGCCCGGTAAAGCCGTGAGTGAAGCTCCTCCAACCCAGGGGTCCCAAGCCCTGGGTCAGGCCTGGTATATTGATCGATTTTTTCAGGGTCCTCTGCCAAGTAGTTTCCGGCACCGAAAATCCCTTTCAAGCTTGATAGCTTTTCTGTGAAGCCCTGGTGAAGGATGTCCAACAAACGCTCTGGACTTGTGCCATGTAGCAAGTATTTCTCTCCAACCTCATCAAAGAGTTCGCCTGGCATGGACTGACTTGCATCATCCAATCGGCTGTCCCACGAATCCAAAGCAAGTTGATTCTTGCGAATCCTTTGACAGAAGCATGAAGCAATAACCCAACCCCAAACATCCCAAAACATACAAAACATTACAAAACAACAAGCTTGACACTCAAAAGAAATCCTGTATAATACTGCAGAACCACAAAAAATGAAAGGTGGACATTCTGCAGCTGAACATCTGGCACATATTCCGCATCACGTCATTCCGTTCTGCCGCGTATTTGGGCCACAAACTCTCATGCTCAATGCGCCAAGCGCAATGCACCACCAGATTGGAATATGTCTGATCATATGTCATGGCGTCCCTTCCTTTCCCCAGCTCATCAGGCTGCCGCACTACAAACATTCTTCTGATGGTCCGTAGCTCGTCCCCAGCCACTGGATGTAGCGCCCACCCTTGCTCGGGCACTGGCAAATAGGACCAATACTCTGGCATGCAGGTGGGCAACTTGTTTCGACCCATCTGAATGACACTAGCAGCCGTGGGTGCTGACGCACTTGCCGTTGAAGTGCCTATCTTGCTCGACTCTGGAGAATTGGGGTTGGTCGAACTTGCTTCGGGATGCACATGCGCATGGGAACGAAGCCGCAACCATTTCATGCACAAGATGGCATACCAAACGCAAAGGACAAGATCACAACACGCGAACAGACTCAAACCAGTGATGACAAACCAATCCTCAGGTCGACTTCCAAATCCTGCCACGGTCGTGACGGTTGTGACTGTGGTGGACGGTTGAAACTCGCAGGAATCCTCATGAGCCACTTCGAGGTATGCCTTGGTTGCTGCCGTCTAGAGTCTAAAATCATCCTTTTTTGTGGGGGGGTGGAATGATTGAAAGTGCAACTTTCATCCAGCACTGAAACAATGACTTGGAAAACATACAGTCCCCCAAAAAGCAAACTATTCGGCTCACATTCATGTTGATAACAAACTCCATGATTGAAACCAGTTTCAGCCATGCTTCCCTCAAACAAAGTAGTATATGCTGTCCACGGGGATACCGGGGGATTCCGCCTATTATCACCATGAGCTTAGCCATGCTTAGCTGCTTGCCTGCACGTGGAATGAATGCCTCCACTATCCGCAAATCTAAATCTACCTACCTCTCTTGAACTCTCCAGGGGTCAACTGTCTACCTAATCTTGTTCGGCATCTTTCTGTCAACTCTCCGGGGGACATTGCGGGTGTCGCTGAAGCGTACCCATCGTTCTTGGCATGACCACAGGTTGGGATTCTGCCATCTGCCTTGACGCATGCAAGCTTGCCTCCTGCAGGACTGAAGATGTAAACAACTCAAGCAACAGTCGGGATCCCCCTCGATGGCATCACATGGAACAAATCCAGACATGATGAGCAGATCCGAGTCACATCGAGTCACGGCACTCGTTCCTTTGAGCCGACCACGGGCGGCGGTGATGCGCGTAGGGGTGGACTGGTTGGGGTCAACAGCATCGCCACACTTGGATCGGTCACGCGGGGAAAGGAGCCTGATCTGGCCAGCAATGTTGCAATGTCTTGTCTGTGGTTTATATATTTCATTTAGTGATGATTCCAAGATATCATATCTGTTTCAATTATATAGTAATATTGGTGTATGTTTAGGACATCAAGCAACAATGGCGTGATGTGATTATGCACAGCATATTATTCATGTTTCTACGGTCTTGAGATGAGTTTGAAGTTATTTTGACAGGCTACGTTCATAAAACATTTGTATATCGATGTCTTTTCGGCATCACATGAATTTGAATTTGAAGAAGAATGGCAAGTCGTATTGAAATCGATCAAGCAGTGTCCCGCCAAATCTATACACCACACTAGCCAATTATATATAAGTATAGTTATTGATTTGTCCTCTTAATTTCTCCAAAGTGACGCCGCAACACACACACACATCAAAAGCATTCCCAAGTGGGAGGAAAAGCCGGCAACTCGGTTTCCTTGCAAAGGCTCCGAAGTGCGGAAAGAGGAAGCTCCGACCACAACAGCAGCTCGGACCTTGGGTGGCTTGGACCAGTGGAACTATGTGGAACTCCCTTCTCATCACATCTGCGGCAACAAAGCATCTGAATGTGGGCATGTCCAGTCCTTGAGTTTCCGGCAGTTGCTTCACAAGGTCAACCTTCCACCAGGTTGACTCTCTACTGCTGTGTAAAGAAAATATGGTGGTTAGTTTTATGTTTCTTGCGGCATGTGGCGACAGGATCAATGACCAAGTCCTAGTCAGTCAGCCTCGTGCTTCGAGGAGCTTGGGCCGGAACTGGTAGCTTCTTCCGGGAACTCTTTGCTGAGGAGGTTAAGAGACCAACAAGAAGCATCCAACACATGCTCCCCAAACAGCCCAAGGCTGTGGATCCACCACATCCAAAAAGCACATCCAACACCAACTCCACACCCTGCTGGCGCCTTTGAAGCCTTCGCCAACGGAGCGACCCGATGTTTCCTCGCCAAAGGCGTCAAAACTCATGACTCGCTGTGACATTGGCCAAACTCCCTCGTCAAGACCCGGTAATTGCGGAGGACTTTTCTGGAAAATCCGTGTCTTCATAACGACAGGTGTGAATGTGGCATCGCAAACTCGAGCCTCAAGCCTGACTTTTCAGAGACGGTAAAAGACACTGGCGTGCAGGTAGAGTGGCCGTGCACCCAATGAGATGGTACAAAGGACTTGTCGGAGCAAAGGCATTCAACGTTTGGATTGTAAGGATTGCCTCTGCCCCCTTAAACTGGTTCATGTTTCACACTAGGTCCTCAAATCCTCCATCACCAAATCGATTGAGCAATGGAGGTGCACTATGATTATTGGAGAGGTTGCAGTAGCTGCACTATGCCCTTCCCCCAAACCCGAAGCACACCGCGCTTTCTGGACTGTCCTGCACTCAGTGCGCAGCTCCTCTACGGACATCCTCTCCAAGGTGCTTCGAGCATGAAGCCTTGAATCAGTGGATCGAAATCGAAAGAACAAGACGGAGCAATGGAATCACAAAGCCATATACATTGAAAGGATGAACCATCACAATATACATGTTCATTGGCCATTGGCCAACAATTTAAAGACATTGTCACATGAATGTCATAGTGCCATATATGATCAGAGCCATGTATATATTATATATACCATGTATATATTATATATATATATATTATATAGAACCCGAAAACATGGACCACTAGAAGACGATCTTTCCCCAGGAGGAGTTCAGGTTCTAAGCTTGACTTACCCCGTGTATGAAGTACTCTTAAAAAGCCTTAAGGATTTGTCTTTGATCAATACGGAACCCTTATGGGAGGTTTGTAGGTGATTTTATCAGGAACCTGGTTGACGAGTCAACTGAACCTGGGTTGGCCCAATGCCCATCCAACTTATCGGCCACATGCTCGCCGCACTTTCACAAAAGGCTCTCTTTTCGTACCGCCAGGGGCAGCGTCAGCCTGCTCCATGCCCTGTGCTGACGGCGAACCTGAATCGGAAAGGAACATGAGTGACGTATCAGAAGCAAACAAGCTGTTGCCATCTCGGCAGGTTTAAAGGCCACGCAATGAAGCCACTTTTCGTGTACTTCCATAAAAACTCGGAGTTCGTTTCTGCATGTTGGGTCACTGAGCTGGCATCCCACAATCTGGTGATCTCACAGCTCCCCAGATAGCATGCTGCCTTTCAAGCCTGGCCCATCGGTACTCTCAGATTTCAGATCAATGAGTCTCACGTGAAGGCGTCACGATCAAGCCGACCTTACCTCTACGCACAGTTTGGCATAACAAAAAATAAAAGGATCACGAGTCTCAACCATTGCCTCACAGCCGCTTGACGCTTGGAGGGTAGAAACTTTTCCTGAAAAACAAGCTATTGACAACCCAAGTTTATTTTATTTGCAGGCAAAAGCATGAAGAATATTAGATGAACCTGTACAAACTCCTGTACACATATGAAAAACACTGGATCATGTTTGTATATCTTTGATTGCTACCGTATTCAACATTGTTTTGCTAACTGTTTTACGCCCTATTATCTACATGAACGTCGATAGCAAAACAATAAAGACCCTTGGCGCTGGCCTCCACTCATGATGAGGAAGCTGACAAAGGCCATCATTGCAATCAGCAAGAGCAAATACCTCAAACGGCTTGGGCCTATGCATGCTTGACCAATCAACACCTGCCAGCCGACTGTGAATCAACATGGTAGTAGCTTCCAGGCTTCCCATTGTCAATCATTGTCAAGTTGTCAAGTGAAAACGATGTTTCAAGATGTTTCAACGTCTCTGTTTAGGCTCGGTAGAAAAGCTCTGCTGTAGATCCCCGGCGAAGCATGGCCCTTGAACAATGGCCCTGGGTGTGTCAACAATAAAAACAAATCTCAGTCAGGCCCGTTGACTCTCCAATTGAGTGCGCAGGCGGCGCATTTGAGCAACGCATGACTGGCAGAAAAAGCGTTCGCACTCGGTAAAACTCTCGGTTCGAAGCGATTGAAGTCAATTGGCATACAGTAGGATCGTACTATTTGGCCATCAAACTGACAACAACTCCACGACTCCCATAGTCCAGCTACAGGAAGGAAAACCCTCCACCACCCTTGCAAGTCAGCCTCAGGAGCGAGGCATGTGTGAAGCATTACTGAATGGCCCCGCTTGAGTTGTTTGCCCTGAAAAGCTCATACATTGTCATAAGTTGTCATACATGAAGTAAAGACATGAAACAACAACACTCGCAACACTGTTGGAAAGGGAATCCTTTGTCAAGCTACACTGCACATCGGCCGGAAGAACAGCCGCAGGCGGCACCACAAATGATGAACATATGATGAACCTATTTATGCCAATTCTTCATGGTTTAGCACTCAAAACCTGACAAAAACAACTCGCCAGTAACGAAGTTGTAACATGGTGTGAGGTACAACTTTGGAATGGAGGATGCGCCAGCAAATATCGAAGTTCGGCCCCACATGACCCCAATTTCATCACCCCTCACTCTATCTCAGCTTGTTGATGTGCAACTACCAAAAACATGTGGGCACCTTCGAGACCTATGCCTGATCCCGCGGAGTGGACGTCACCTGGCTCAAGGAACCTGAGAAAACAAATCCTTCAGAATTCCTAAGGTCCCTAGTTCCTACATATTCATACATGCATATTCAATCATATTCACCCATTCATCTACAATGATCTTCCATATTCGACTGTCGCTACATCGAGTCTCGGATCGACAGGCCACGCTAATCGCTTCATCCATTCCCCCTACTGCTGCCATGCCCCCTACTGCATGCCACGCAGCAGGTTGATGGATCGATCACCACTACCGGAGACAGCCGTGGACCCCACGAAGGCTGCGCAAGGCGCGGGCAGCTCGTGCACCTACAAGCGACGGCGAAGGGAGGAACCAAACAACCGGCCTGAAAATGGACGGTTGAAATTCTGAAAGGGGTGACTCACAAAATGCCACGAAATGCATAATATGCATGCAACTCATTTGACATTCGTGACTCTTCCAAACATGGGTTCCACTGAGTGAAAGGATGCAAATGGATCCAAGCGACATTCTCCACCTTTTTGAGGCCTCAGTGGTGCCCATTGCCAGGAAACTATGATGTCAACATTTCACATAACTTTACTTCGAGTGATCCCCACCATGACATTTCAATATATTTCAATCATTTCATGATGTTGCCGTGGTCGTGAGTTTTGTGGTTTTCGATTTTGCTTGTGAGGGTTTGGGATTGCTATTTTAGTGTTAGTGAGTTCGCGGCGGGGTGTCGCCAGGGTGCACACCCTGTTGTCGTTGTTTTCTTGTAGTTGTGTTTGAGTCTTGTGGTTGCGTCCTGTGGTTGTGTGCTGTGATTGCATTGTGGTTGTGTGTTTGTGGTTGCGCTCGTGGTTTCTGTGTTTGTGGTTGTGAGTTCTGGTTGTGTGTTTGTGTTGTGTGCTTGTGACTGTGGTTGTGCTTGTGGCTGTGTGTTTGTGATCGTGTTTCTGGTCTGCGTTTGTGTGGTTGTGATTGTCTGTTTGCTGCTTGTGGCTGTGGGCTTGGGCTTGTCTGTTTGTGGTTGTGTGTGTGGGGGGTTGTGTTTGTGATTGTGCTCGTGGTTGTGTTCGTGGCTTGTCTGTTTGTGGTTGTGTAATTATTGTGGTTGTGCTTTGTTGGCTGCGTATTGTGTCTTTGTGGTGATGTTGTGTGTTGAGGTCCGGTAGTGCCCACTGCGATCTGGCGCTGGCGGTGGGGGTCCGGTAGTGCCACTGCGATCTGACACTTGCTGTCGGCCTGGCACTTGCTGTTGATGTCTGGTAGTGCCCACTGCGATCAGGCATTTGCTGTTGAGGTGCGGCAGTGCCCTCTGTGATCGCGCGCTTGTGGTTGAGGTCCGGCAGCACCCACTCCAATCTGGCACTTGCTGTTGAGGTCCGGTGGTGCCCACGTGCCCACTGCGATCCAGAGCTTGCAGTTGCAGTCGTGGTGGCGAGGAGGAGGAGGAGGAGGAGGAGGAGGAAAACTCTGATAGCATCTAACAGCCCCCACCTGGCAGGTGGGGAAAAACATTAAAGTAAAACAATATAAAACGATGGTAAAACGTAAGCCCCAGCCGTCATACCATGCACTTTGCTCGGAGTTGGTTATGGGGAGCCGACAAAACCATACAACAATTACAAAACCAACGTACACCAACACCATGCAACGTTACAGCATGTGGCTGTTCTACTTTGTCATGTCTATTTTGGACTGTCCAATTGCATGGGAGCTGGACAAAATCATATGTTGTCTAGCCTAAGGACGTCCACGTTCTTAGAATGGGTCGGCCACTATCGGTTCTGCTTTCATACAGGTTTCCCAGGCCACATCGACCCTGTGACTGCTTATACAAAGGTCGCGAAGGCGTGCTCCTATCGTCATGGAACAACAAGCGCCGTCAACCAAGTGGCATCGCATCGCAGGCAAAGAGTAGATGCGCTTGCCTCGCAAGAGGGGGAAACCCCTGCTTGTTGATTGTTGGTTGCGCAAACGGTCTAGGCCTAGGCCTAGGCATAGTAATGTAGTCACATGATGTAACATGTTCTGATTCTTGCACAGTTCCATTTATATGCCTCCTACGAGCAACACCTTTGTGGGGAGATCCGAGGTCGTCAGTGGCTGACCCGGCTCAGCGCTGAACAGTGAAGGATCCCTTCTGCCCTAGCCCATCCTGGCCATCCCACAGTCCTCCGGTGACAAAGTTCACGCAAACCTGCTCTGCCGAATGGTTCAGCTCCATGGCAGTAAGAGGCTTCTGGTCCAGTTTCAGCTGCTTCACCTGATGCCATCCGAGCACCTCCACCCAGCTGTACTTCGAAGGCCGTCCATCTGCTCCACTTTGGAAACTGCTCTTGCTGAACTGCCTGCTGCGGGGGGGTTAATTACACAACCAGTGGATGTAAGCACGAGGAACATCACCAAATTCATGCAAACCTCGGCGAACCCAATGAATATCATGAATGTCGACGATTGACTCTTCAGAAATCGATCCCAAACGGTTGCTGCCCATGGCACGATCTTGCCATCGTTGTTGTAAAGAGCTAAACCTCATGCAAGAACACCGGCAAAGAAAAACCATGAAAAACCCTGAATCTCCAGGCCAACTTCCAAGGGCAGTTCCTTCATTGAAACACATCTGCAGTTCCTGGTGCCACTTGCCGCCAGGCAGTGTGAAAACATCATCACAAGGAGTGAGATGTTCCGCAAGTTCGACCATTTCTGCCTAGCCACATGCCGGGCCGCGAGGAGCTGACATTGCTGCTAGAAGCAGTTGCTGACCATCCTGTCTGGTTCAGGCATGCAGTTGGCTCGAGGTCACCTTCATGTCCCTAGCAAGCTCCAATTTCAAGACGCTCCAAGAGACCAACAGTAAGGTCCAGGAATGCACCACTGGGTTTGGGTGAATGCTATTTCGGAGACACCGCATGCCATGCCACATCCGTGTCCACATACGCCGTCCTCACCGGGTGGCAAGTATCCTTGGTTCGCTCCAGCACACAGTTTCGGTTATATAATCCCACGAGTCAGAGTCTCTGAAACTATCTGATGGTTGACACATGTTGACACAAGATTGGAGACAAGTGATGCACGAATCGCTGCCCATGTCGATGGTAAAGAAGTCACCTTCACAACCATGATCAACCAGGACTCAGTTCTCTGATAGGTTCGGTTCTATCTTAGACATGGCAGGTCGAAACAGTTGGCCAAAATGAATGCAAACACGATCAGAACCTTCCCCAAGGAACGCAACAAGCCGAGCGTCGAAGGACGCGGACAGACACAGCAGTGCCAGAATACCTGGGAGATGTCAGCTCAATTGGCAGGCGGGCCGTGACAGCCATGATGTGCACGGGGTATCCCTTGACGGCCGTATCTATCACATGGTCTTGACGGCCGAATGAGCTGCACTAAACGTATGTAGCTGTGGATCAAAACCGGGCTACCTGGGTTGACCCAAAATGAACAGAGCGGTCTATCAAGGAGGTCAACCTACCCTGGTTTGGGGAGAACATGAGGCAGCCAAAGTCACTTGTATTCGATCGTCCTCGTCTGCTCTCCCGTAGTTGGGTCCTGTGCAGCATGGCGGCACGGCCCTGAGAACGTCCTCTATTTCTGCCAGTCTGTGAGATAGCAATGACGCCTACTAGTTTATAGTGGGAAAACAATGAAAACACTCGCAAAAGTGACGATCCATCCAAATCCATCCACATGCATCCAAGCATGCTCGAGTATTCTTGAAGAGCCTGAGCTACGAAGGCTGAGCTGATCGTGTGGCAAGACCGCACCCGTCCGGTCCCAAAGTCGGCAGGATCCCGTTCGATCGCAGGAGGCGAGCACTTTGTTGTCTGGAGAGAAAGCCAGGTCTAAGACCTCATCGTTCTTCGCCTGTCCGACGATTGGAGCATGTTGGGGCAGGGTCTCTTGTCATGAGCTGAATATGTTAAAGCATGCTAAAACTGAAAGCCTGCGTGCAACCGATGCTAGTTTCTCCCGAGAAGCAATATTATGGACGATGAAAGACGGAGGGAAACGAGGATGGCCTCCTGACATGTAAGCACATATTGAGCTAACATCGCTTTCATTGGTCCGACCAGCCCCCAAATCCCTCTGGAATCCTTGTCCTTCTTTTGGGTGACTGGCCAGCGCAGCTTGATCATCTAAAGTCGAATCTGGGAAAGTCTTTTGTCCCAACTAGTAGCGTCCTTGCTCCTAGTAGCGAGGCCAGGAGCCCCTAGTAACTTAATGCTAGTATTCGGTGGGTGCCATCAGTGAGTGTCATGAAATGATGCAAAGGAGGGAAACAGGTTTGCCTGAAAGCGGCCTGAACAAAATGACCTAGGTTACAATCTGAATTTCAAGTGGGTAATCCCTTCGACGTCGCCAAGTTGCACAGTCATGCTTGAGGACTGGTTCAGCTTTCAACTTTCCAGCCTGGCTAGAGCAAAAGCCGTGCAAAAACACGCCGGAGATTGCTTAGTGAGACATCAAAGATTTGCTTATATAAAGGAACAATTTCAACCATGACAGATCAACAAACCAACTCAAGACCTTGCTCACAAATTCAAGCCCTCATCTGTTGAAAGCAAATCGTCATTTGTCATGTCCAGAATTGCGTTGTAATTTGTAAGTCTAATGAGTCCAATGAATGTCGAATGATTTGTCCCATTTTGTTTCTGTTGCTTTTCATTTCAAGGGCTGTTTTTTGTTTTGTGAAGTCGGCACCTGAGTCGAAGGCAAATGCTGAGTGAGCAGCCAGCATCTCAACTTCACGCCCAGGGCCAGTCTTGTGATTTCCCGGAGAACGAGTTCCATGGTTTTCCTGAACGCCCCCCTCACAGTACGAGGCACAAATATTCATCTTGAACATAGATAGAAACATCAAATCAAGGAGGCTGAAAAAAAAAAAGTACCAAACTGGCCAAACATCTCTCATCTTGTCCATTTTGTACCAAGTATAGTTCGGTAACTTGGGGGCCAAGGGCTGCCACCCCAAGGGCTACGGCATCTACGGCCCACCAGCCTCAAAGATCTTTACCTTTCCATCCGTACCACCAGTGGCCACCAACTGACCGGAAGGCGAGAGCCTGGCGTGGAACGGCGCGGAGTGCAAGCTAGTGTGTGGGCAGCTACTTCAGTGATGACCCTGCTTCTTCACACATGGAATGAAAATAAATCAAATCGATTGTTCACTAAGGATGGCTGAGGTGTCATATCTATCATGCATAGTTTTACTAATTAGATCGTTGGATCATGTTGAATCATCAAGTTCTCAACCACGTGCAACCTAGACAGATTAGGGGGCATCTGGTTTCTCTCGGTCTGCCTGCCCACCCGCGGGCCCAAATTTAACCATGCCTTGCCACATTTTGGCTAGGGCCCCTCAGCTGACTTCTGCGAGGTCCAACTTGAACATCTGTATAATCAGTGGCCAAAACATGTCAAAACCGTGAGGTCTGGACATCAATGCCCTTCAAACAGGGTCGCTTGACTCGGTAGAAGGCAACTGATTTAGGGCACACACCGACACGGAGAGAAGCACTCTACTGGCGCTGTTTGGCGAATTCGATTGTTGAGCCAGGTGGCTTTCCCTCAGTCTCAGTTGTCCATTCACACAGCTCTGTGATAGTATTGTTCTCTACCTGAGGGGCCGTCGGGATGCAATAACCACGAGCCCGGCTTTCATGTTAGCAGCAGCAACAGCAACAGCAACCGCTGCTTGCAAGCGATAGTGCCAACAAATGACAACCACTGACAAGTGCTGGGGCGGCCGACTAAAAAAACGAAAACCACCGACGGGGCACATATGCACATGTACAAACTCACTTCTTGGTGGTTGTTGATCTTTCTTCTTTCATGATGGAACGGCTGTTCTTTGTTGACAAAATCGCGGAGCTTTCGCAGCCTCATCGTGAAGCATGGTCCTAAGCCATGTCTAGTTGACATGAGCTGGAACTACTGCCGGCAACTAAACACATCTTGCAGCATGACCAAGGTTGAGAGTTTCCGCAGCTACCCAGGGTCACTTGCAGCATCTGTGCGGGATTGGAGGCTTAGAATAGAGTCAGGCACAACTCAACCCAATCCTCCTGCCAGCTACCAACACAGGGTGATGCAGCTCGGGACCTGGACTTTCGCAAAGTTTCACTGGTGATTCTCCCGCGGAAGGCATATCGTGTGCAAACAGGGTCGTTGTGTCATCTTCAGGGCTGTGCAAGGTCTTGCAGTTTGTGAGCTAACTTGGGGAAAGACAATCCTGTACGCGCTGTAAGGGCTGTGCAAGGACAGGTTAAGCTGTCGGTTGTCAGGCTGCTAGTCTGTGACAGTGAGGACAGGAATCGGAGAATCCTTTCAACGCTGAGGCTTCAGTTCGTCAGTCTGTGACAGTGGGGACGCGTGGGGACACTTTGATATGAAAGCGAAGACCTTCTATAAATCATTCGCCAACAATAGAAGTTACTTTCGCGAAACTCATCGTGGATCTTTCGCGGATGGTTTTGACATCAGTCGTTTTATACAAACCCCCTTACACAAACCTTAGGATCAACTCCCATATACAGTATTATTAACATTATAGTTAACATTATTAACCAAGAATTCAATGGTCGAAAGAAAGACTGGTTTGATACAAAGTTTGGAAGGAACATAGTCACATTTGCCTCAATGTCAAACTGTTGGGTGGTTGATGGTTGCCAATCAAGGCTGTGGCAGTCCCGGGCTACCTTTTCAGTCATGGTTTAAGACTCAAGATTAGTAACATTTCACAGGTGCCAAGCTCACAGTGTTTTGCTGTTATGAGTTATGAGATGGGGCCCAGGAAGGTCTTAAGATTCTCCAAGAAGGACACGCAAGCCTCCAAAGCTTCGGATGCAGGAGATGCAACATTCAAAAAACAGCTAGGATCACAGACCAGCAACCAAAGGACCCTCACAACTACCCCTTGCTAGATATTTTTAGCATGATTGCCTTGGGAAATAGATCACCACCCCTTAACCATCCGGAATACGCCGACCGTCGAGCACTTGCTATCTAAATGCTTCGCCAAGTCTCTGAGAGCTGCAGTGCTCGACACCCTCCACCAACGGTGGCCAGCCAAACATCCAAAGCTTTTCCATAGCTTAAAGCCACCACCACACCTAGAGAAATCTAGCTGACTGAACGACGTGATCGGAAAAAGTGGTACCAACGCCATCTGTTGTACCAAGTACTGTGCTGGATCCGACCCATCATGGCTATCGTTGGGAATGGAAACTCTATGATTGAATCCAAACATACTGTCCAGCTTGCAAATAAGGAATGCGGTTCGCTGTCATTCTGCAATGGTCCCTGCATGTCCTTGCATCAACCAGGACCAGGAGCATCACCTTCAGCTGAGCGTCGCTTGCCTGTATCCAATGATGCAATGGTGCTCATGCCTCCAGTTGCTTCGTCGTATCTATGAGCCTGGCGCTGTCCACGGGTGCGAACAAGCCGGTCTAGGTTTGTGGGCCACGAGGCTGCAAGGAAGATGAATTGAACTTAATCCTGCACGGGTTATCTTACAAGGCCCCCTCACACCACCCAGCAACCCCCTGCGACATCTACAGTATATCAATAACTATCCTAAGGGTCAGCACCTACAATAATTACCCAAGAATTCCCAAGAATGTATTGAACATCCAGGGCAGGGCCCCGCCCTTACAGGAGCATACAAGAACACAACACGGTCTAGGATTCAAGAAGCATTGAATCATTGAACCCAAATCCCAGCGGGGTTGACGTCACCCCTGGGAATTAAACAACCCCCAAGAAGCATGCAAAGGTTGTCAACAGAAGTTGCTGGGTCACGCAAGCTGTCGGTAGTCACAGCATCTTAAAGCTTACCACAAATGATCACATTTTTTCTCAACGATTTCCCCGCACTCGTTTTCAACAATGTATCCAGTGGTAGTGGTCCGCATACAAAGACCCACATCCAGAATATTTACATATTGACATTTAACCGGCAAACATTATCCACTTACTCACGTCCCCGGCGGAGATGTTGTTTGAATTAAAGATATATATTCCGTATTGAACTGACATTGTACATAATTTACATCAAACATGTTTCAAAGTTGCTGCAGGGGAATCAGTGTGCAAAGCAAAGCGTATGACCAATCTGAAGGCCTCCCCGTCAAACCGGTTTCTGCCCAACCCATGAAGGCACAACGCATCACTGCAGGCATCCCGTAAGGTTACATCCTCCTAGACCACTGCTTCTACCTCCCCCGTCCTCAGCATGGAGAGCTCCATGCCCTTCTTGCCTGGACCACATTGGGAACCTCTTTCGCAGCTTTCTCGCCACCCCCGCCGCAGGAGAGGAAGACCTTTTGGCCATCACTGGCCAAGCCCAACACTGGAAAGGGCGGATAGTAGGTGCCTCCAGCGGTGTGACGGTCCCTGACAAAACTAGGATTGAAAAGAGGGATTGATGTATGTCCACAAAGAAAAGCAATATTTTGATGCTAAGGCCAGTGGATTTTTGTTTGCATATGTCTACTTTTTTGCAGAGTAGGTCACTTGCAAAAGGCCAAGTCTGAAACTCATCACAAACTTCGGCAAACAGTTTTTTTCATGTCGTACTTGGGGCATGAAGCGTCAAGAACTCATGCTGGTGATCCATGGCGATCCCACATCTCGCAGCGCACGAGAGCTTCGAGAGATGCACTAAGCACCCCACCATTCTTCCCTGCCTCCGAGATTTCGGCGCGATGGAATTTGAGTCTGCAATCAATTCCAAGGGTGGAACTTTGTTTTGTTTTCTTGTTCTAAGTGTTCTTTCAAAGGTTTCAGTAACACCCACGCATCCGCTGTTGCGCACCACATTTCGTGACTGCAAAGAATCTTTTTTTTATAGTAAGAAGACTTAGTCAGTTGCTCAACATCCACGCTATCGTGCTCATAGCTGCAACAATCGAGTTCAGGGGGGATGACGATGGCCCATGCAACAACCCTGTCCTGCATCACCAACTGGCGCGCTTGTGGACGTCAGAATCTATATAACTAAAGCATACTTTCCTTGAGCCATATCTGGAAGATTCTGGAAGGCATGAGATTGGAAACAGCACATGACACCCATCACAAGCAAACTCGCCTCTCTTCTTGGCAACATCACTGCTTGACTTGTTGACCAGGCTCCGCCAGGCTCCCGGGCAAGCGTTCTGCCTCTTCCAGCCCCAACTGCTCTACTGGGATGCCTTTCGCCGCCTGCTCCGGCTTCGTTCCGTCGGTCTTGGTCTGCTGGTGATGTTCCGGATCGGGTGCCGTAGCGCCGGGGTGCCGTACTGGGGCACAGGAAAAGGTGCCACACCCCCCAGTGCTCAAATAAAAGCTATTGATTAGTGTAATGGTTTTCATACCTGCAGCTATTGTTGAGATCACATACGTTGTGAGAATCTTCTCCCAATACAATACCTGCCAATTCAAGCGCATGCTTCTGGCAAAAGAGGCCCAAGTTCGGTCTGGTAGACTCCCTTATATTCTACGCCAAGCGTGGCACTAGCTCCCTGAAACGGCTGCTTGAGCATTCATGACAGAGAGAACACAACCGTCCTCTTCCACGCACGCACGTGGACCAAAAAAAAGAACTCTTACTCAGTTCTGAGCAAGATATGCATGATTACAAGTAGAACATAGTAGAACACGTGCACATCATTAACATCCTTCATGACATCCACATAAATAATCATAGATACCTCTTCTCCCACCAGCTCGATGATGTGTCTTCTGAGCTTCTGGCGCACTCGTCCTGCAGCAGCTCGCTGCGCATAGAGCCACCCCAGGTGGCAACTGCCTGGGTACACTTAAGTTCACTGTAATCGGGGGCCGTGCAGTGAATCAAATGAAGATGTGTCTGGTGTGTCTATGTGCATCAATGTGGTGTGCCTCTTTGGATGGATGCTCAAAAGTGATGGGAGCCCCTGCCAAGACTTCCACCAACTCATCTCGATCCAAAGCCTCAGCTATTCCCGTTGGGACTTTCCAAAGAACATCAACACTGCTGGAACTTTTTTTTAGAATGTGAACAATGCAAATTCTCCATGATTCATCATGATTCTCCTCCATGCAGCAGCGGCCTATCGGCACGCCGGAACACATTGGGTGAAGAGAGGCCAACTCTGACACCAGCAAACATGCTGACCCCATCCCATGGCCTTTATTCTTCTTCAACTTGCGGAAAAAAACTATCTATAGGCTATAGGTGTACACTTTTGGAGAACAACTGCCCGCGTGGGGCAACTCTTGGTGACACAAAAGTTCGGAGGAAGGACATTTGTATTTGCAGGGGCTGGTTTGCCGCCAATCATGCTATGCTGTTCTACAGATGCCTGAGGTCATTTGAGGCAGCCATGTTAAAGAGGACAACACCAATTCGCAACTAGCCCTTTTTTGGTGCAAAGGCATCCAATGGCATTGCGCTGACTGAAATGAGGCGTCAAAGCTGTACAACCCCTGAGGCATCTCGACAAAGTCAAAGTGAATGATGACGAGAGCTTTCGTGCAATACAAGTCACGAGATGTCACGAGCATGGCTAGAAAGCCATGCATGGAAGGCTGGCTTGCTCATTGTTTGATTAGGTCTTCAAACGTATGGACCCTGTACGGCATGCTCACCACCTTCCTGGATTCCTACTATGAGCTGATCATTGATGGCCGAAAACATGTGCTTGCAGCAGCTACCTCTTGCAAGAAGCGCAAAAGCCTTGGCGAGGTGCAGGGTTCCGGAATAGATGCAGCCTCTGTGATCGTCAACAGCGCAGGCTGCAAGCGCTGCAGCTTCAAGGAGTCCAAAAGCTTCAGGGGCCATCGCCACAGTTTTGCAGTTTCGAAAACTCGTGTCACAGCTCGTGAGCAAGCGCCAATAGTAGACGTCCAAGACAAAAGATCCGTTTCCACTTGGCGTTCCAAACCCTGAGATAAGAGCTGTAGTGCCAAGGCCCACAAGAACCGTCGCTGAGCCACGGCCACGGCTGCATTCACCGCAGCAGTCGACCTCGGATTTTCATGCAGAACCCAGAGCGCCAAGAGCCACTGACCAGAGGCCTCAAAAGCAGCGATGCCAGCAGTCTGTAGAATCGGATCCTGCCGAAAGTCCTGAAGCTGAGTCCATTGATTCCCTTCAAAAGGATGCTTCACTTGGCCCCGAAAGACATGGTCAAAATCCTGATGTCATGATGGCCTGAACCTGTGATGTCAGGTCTCCCTAAGCACACCCTCCCGTCCTGTGACATTTCAGACATCTGCTGAAGGGCTAAATCCCAAGACAAGACCGAAAGGGCAACACCTGGCGAAACACAGGGCTAGCTCCACATGAAACCACCATGTTACACAAATCTTCAGAAAACTCTCATTTAAAGGGGGAATCACAAAGAACCCCATCACCAAAGAAAGGTTGGCCCCCGGCCCCCGGCCCCCCGAACCGCTGGATTTTTGGCCACTGGCCTTGCGCCACTCGATCCACCTCTACCGCTCCAAAGCGCATCTCCTGCAACACCTTGGTCGCTTCCGCCCTCCGCCGTGCGCGTGCCAGCGCCACCACAGTGGTGGTGAGGGCCGTGAGGGTGCCCATCGTAGGCACTGCGCGGAGGGTGACCAGTGTGCGCTGCCAATGCTGGGCATCTGCCACGGTGCTGAGGCCTTTTCCAGGGCGGCAAATGGTGCTGACTGCATATATGTGTTTCGGTGAAACGTCGTGACACCAAAACGGTGTCGGGTTGGAGGTCCAAAGGAGTCCAAACAGCTGAACTGGTGAGTTGTCCATTCCAAAGCGACGGTCCTTTACTGTGACTTTGGCGGTCCGACGGTGGGCATTCGTTGCAAAAGCAAGGCAAGTGTGGGCTTCAGCACATTGGGAATCAACCAAATGGATCCAAATGGAGCTTGACATCAAATCCTCTGCACCCTGCCTGCGGTCATGCCAGCTTTATTCAATTGGAGCCCATGAGCTGCACTTTTCAAGAAGACTTCAAGCGCCTTCTCCCAAACAACCGTGCCAACCAAAATTGCTGCAGCAACCTCGTCCAAGAGCAAACTCTACACATTTGAACCTCTTTCTGTTCGATACTGACCTCGCACTTGGATACACTTGGTGCATCTTGGTGCAATGCTCCTACGCTACTCATTCGGTCCCGAAAGAAAGAACATAATGGACAAATCGTCGGGAAGCATCTGTAAGACGTAGAGCCCTCCGAACCAGCTCCGCAAAGCATCCAAGTGCGGTCACCCACTTGCTCTTAGGGTGGGCTTGTAGAGTGGAACCAAGCCTCGGCAACAAATGTTGGTCTCTCTCCAAAGGGTTGCCCTCAAAGATTTTGCACAGTCATGTAAAGTCTACTCACTGATGACAATGACAATGACTGCTCAGTTCATGTTGTACGCAGACTTGCCTAGCACAAGGTTGTTCAAAACGAAATGGGCAGCAACATGGGCTGAATTCTTGGGAACTCTTTGAACCTCTAACAAACCACTTGAAATGCCATTTAGTATTGCTGGTGAGGTCTTTGTGCTGGCGAAGTCTTCGCAGCAAGTAGCAAAAAGGTGTTTAGCTGGATGCTTCTGTCCTCTCCCATCTCCAGAATCATCAGTGCTTTTCTCCACTGACTCGAAAGATCTCGCTGGTGTGCAGACGCCGTGGAGGCAAGCAGAATGACCTCAACGGGGTGTTGTTCACCATATACATTACATGCACATACGCAACCATACACAGCAAACAGAAACCAGAAAAACATCAACCAAAACATACCAAAACCAGCCCTTTGGGTCTTAGCAATTGCGATTGATTCTTTCGCTCATGGCAAGAGACGTTGAGTTCCAGTTTTCGTTCGAAGTGGTCTTGGAGCAATGCGCTGGCTCCACACCAAGAAGCTGCATTAGCACAAGCAGAAATGCAAGCACCAATGCTGACCGAATTGGGTGAGAGATTGATGTTGTCCATGACCTGCCTAAGCTTCACCAAAAAAGTCCAAGCTAAGCAATATCGATATATCCCTCTCATGATCTCTCATGAAATCATATGATGACCGTGTCTACCGGGCTTACCTATAACATCCTATAACTACAGGTATACAAACCGATGAGCTCAGCAAATGGCAGCTTGCAGTTGCACGACTGCCTGGCCCCAAAGCACCGGATCTCCACTTGCACAGGAGGCCAGGGCCGAGTAGCCCACCACATCCCGACGCAACTGGTGGCAGAACATCCGTGTCAACAAAGAGGATGTATACTTCCAAGTTGATACGAGCTGAGATGCAATTGCGGTGTTGAAGCTCATTTCGTCCACCAAGCTTTGAGATTGCACATGTCCCAGAATTCCAAGGGTAGATGACCAACTCTGTTTTTGAGAGCTCCCTTGGAGCAAGGTGTTCCAAGTGAAGCAGTCGGATGAGACGCCACTTTTTAGCCAAAGCATTGCCTTTGTCCAATGTCCACGAGAGCAAACTGCCTTCAGCAAGATGTTCAACATGGTCAAATCTCCTTTCAATCCTCTCCGTTCAAACTGCCGATACTTTTCCAGTGCCTGTGCCCAACGACCTCTGCGTCCCAAAGCTCCAATCCTTCGGCTCGTGGAAAACAGCGAAGCCGAGATGCTCGTCTCATCTCCCATCGTCGCAGCCCCCAAGGGCCACGAGTCTCCGTCATCGTTGGATGCGCACCGGAGTGGGCCCGCACAGTTGGTGCGGCCACGTGTTACTAGTAGCCTCTTGCTACTAGTAGTAAGGCCAGGAGCGCACCTAGTAGCGTCCTTGCTCCTAGTAGCGATGCCCTTTGTTACTAGTAGCTTCTTGCTACTGGTAGCGATGGCCTCCAACCTAATAGCGATGGCCTCCACCTAGTAGCTTCTAGCTATTAGTAGCGATGCCCTTCTCAAATAGAGTGGGGCACTCATGGTGAGGATTCCCGAAAGAACATACAAATGCCTTGTAGCTCGGAGACTTCAAGGGGCGAATGCTGGCGAATGTATCAAGAAACATCATGAAACAGCATCCAATCTTGAAGGAACAAACTCACTGTGCCAGATTTTGTCGCCAATTCTATTTTGCAGGAGTGGTTTCATTCAGATTCATTCAGCACTGGAGCCCAAACCCTGAAAACACTGCCTGCTGAATCCTTCAACTGCAATCCTCGAGATTCATCTATCTGTGAAGTCTGTATAAGTCATAAGTCTGTCACATGACCTGCCCACATAGGTGGACCCCAAATATGTACTGCTTTTGCCGTAGTACCAGTGAATGACAGTGAGGATTTTTGAAGAATGAATGGTAGTGACGCTACTAGGGGCTCCTGGCATCGCTACTAGGAACAAAGACGCTACTAGGCGCTTTTTCAAATCTGGATGAACCCACTAAGCCTTCCGGCCCGCCCGGCGCGGTGCGCACCGCTGGCCGCCAGATCTGCGGCCACACAGCGGCCTCGGCCGCGCGGTCTGCGTCGATGTAGAGCATTTCTTGCTGTGAGGCAGTGAGGGGAGGGGGAAGTGCTAGAGTAAACGACAACTTCCAAAAGAATGTGTTTGGCGATCTGCCTCTGGCCATGGTTTCTGGCCCAAAAGACGACAAAGGTAGGGTAGAACAGCCTGATGGTCCTCATCGGTTGGTCTGGACCCTGGACAAATACGAGTGCCCTTTACATGATGCAAATTAAAGAGAAGTTGGAGCGAGCCCTGAAAGTGATTCAGGCAGGAAACCAATTGAACAAATGTCAACAGTAAACCGGGCAGCCGAAACCACATTGTCGGTCATGGTCCGGGTCCCTCAGAAGCATCTTTTTATCTCCCCTCGCCGCTACGAGCAAGGTTTTCAGCATGTCTAAGGCCAAGTATGGTTTCATAACGAGTTGGTTGGAAGATCAAACGACGACTCTCGATGAGGAAGGCTCTTTGGTCGTCCTAGGAAAGCTTCGTAGTAGGAAGCTCTTCCAACAGCTCTGCTTGGATATAGGTCTCACCTCCCAGCACGGACCCCATCAGCGAACAATCTACCCAGTGAAGCCATGCTGACATCGACCAAAGGTAGCGATATAGCGAGCAGAAGTGAGCTGTACTGAAAGTCGCGGGAAGAACTACTACCTTTGATCATTCAAGATGACGCCTCAATTGATTTCTGCACCAAATAGCCCTAGTTTCCAAGAGGACACATCAGCTCGTTGTGCATGTTGTAGACTTTTGGAGGGCTATGGACATGGAGTCCCTCTGAGCCTCTGAGCAATTCGGTCCTTGATTTCGTGCTGATCATGTTGGTTACCGTAATTATCCGGAGCATTGTTATATGAATCATGAATCACAACTCTTGCGCGCGCCTGAATCCTCAGGCTGAAAGTCCTTTCCCTCCTGATTCTGTGCAATCTCCTGGAGCCCGGCTAGGTGTGGTCACAAATGCGAGCAAGAAATTAGAGACTTGATTTATGCCCTGCAGGTGGCAAATGATTCTTGCTCCCCAAACATCTACATAGGAATTCACAGCGTCTGCATCTAGTGGGAAAGCGTTGAGGATCGGGCATCATTACCTGCTGTTGCAGGTGCCGGAGAGTTGGGTCTTATGTAATATTGTGAATTGTTATGTGCCTATTCAGCGAACGCTCTTGTATTTCATGCGCCTGTCAAGGATGTGTAAGCAAAATACTCAGTGCTTGAGCAACATATTATATATACTATATATGTGTAAATACATACGAATGGAATTGTGCTGGCTACAGCACTGGTGTGGCCAACAACATCAAGCAGCCGTCAGCCGTCGGTGTCACCATGCGGAACGGCGCCATCGCTCCTCCCAAGGCAAGGTCTCCCATTCAAAGTCATGAATGAAGGCACGGTACGAGACAAACGCCTTAGAGCCGAAATGAGGCAAAGCATACTGTCCTCCATGGACTCCTTTAGGGCAACTCTCAACGACAAACGGATATGCAATGGATCTAGTCATTATTTGTTATTGTGCGTTTAGTTACCCATGGGAGAGATCTTCGTCTGGCTAGGGACGTACGTCCAGCTAATTTACTTTTTGAGTCTCCACAATTGACAAATACAGGATGATCATGAGTTCACCCATACGACAAGCGCAGCAAGGGTGCATAGATGAACGCGACCACAGCAAAGCCCGTTGGAACGTAGTTTGGCGCCCGTGCCTCGCTGCGTTGAAGTGAGATCTGAAGATGTGGGGAGGTCGGAGGTCATATCAGCCCTGTAGAACTTGAAGTGAACAGTCGCCACAAGCTCACTGACAAGTGAGTCTTATATGGTCTTAGAACATGTTCCCCTCTATTTACCAGGAGGCTACTAGATTGTGCTTTGGCAACTTCACCAAGCCATGATTCGCTAAACAGGCCAATCATCAACAGGCAGTAGAAGAAGAGCCCTGCATAGATGTGGTGCAGCTGAGCGATGAAGAAATAGCCACCTGAATCCTCCTTTCTGGTCTCCTCAGTGCCGTTGGATCAATCCGAGAGCATTCCTTTCGTCTCCTTGTTGGAGTTGTCAGTTGATGGCATCTTTCAACATGTTTGGGCTGAACTCATTGCATGTTGATACCCCCCCCCGAGTAAGCAAGGTTACCACTTGAGCCCATGTATACATGAACTCTGATCCTACCTTGGCCCTGAACTCTTTCAACTAGTGTCGCTACTGCCATGAAAACGGTCTCAGCAATGGCCAAGCAGCTGCATACACAACGAGGTATCCATAGATCACGCGGCCTCGGAAAGTGGAGTCGACATAAGTGGCCACTTGAAGCGAAAGAAGGACATCCAAAACGGTCCGAAGGACATGGACAAGTTCGGACCAACAGCGTGGCAGGCCAGTGTCATTCCCTGGGTGCCTTTCAGGCAAGGTGCAAAGGTAGAAGTTGATCCACGCCAACAAGTACATCAAGGGCGAGAGAGTTCCAAATATGATAGCAATAAGCATGTTGATGGTGAAGCGTGCGCTCCTGACACTGAACAAAATCACCGTGTTACATCGAAACACCCAGATCTGGCCACCAACTGCCACCAGCCCCATTCAATAATGATCATCAATCAGAATCAACCATGCAGGTGAGCAGAGCTACCCGACATGTCTTCTCCTGGAGTGTTCTTGAGTTAGATTTGATCATACACAGTATTATTTACGGTATGTATATACATATATAGTCATATTTAGTTAGACTGCCATGTTGGATGGCAAAGTAGTTGCAACCTGCCCAAGACTTGGGATACCACAGGACTTAAGCTCTGCAAACAAAAAACAGTAGTACTGGGAGGTGGTGGTGCTAAGTCGCAGCCCACATATTATCCAGCAAAAGAATTTACTGTAGTCAAACAACTTCTTCTCCAGACTGTCACATTGCACATGCTCAAAGCCTCTTGTTCATTGACAAATTGAGTGCGACCATTCTTTTCGTCAGGCCGATGCACGGCATGTCACCAGCTCCGATGAGTAAGTCTGCACATCTCACCGGGGCTGTCAAAGATCAGCGCTCTCACGGAGCGATTGATCCAGTGACCATGGAGGATGCCCACCTGTACAACATCCATCATGGCCGAGCAGCTGAAAGGCTGAAACAGCTAGGAAATGATGGCTCATCAAGGCGCTTCAGCTGCTGGTCGGACCTCACCTTGGTTGGATATTTATGTCTGGTCAGACCTCTTCCTTTCAACAACTCTCCAATTCAATTGGGATGCTATATTTGGCGCACTGGAACAGGACGCTACTACTATTATATAACAAAGGGCATCGCTACTACGAGCAAAAAGCTACTAGTAGCTCCTGGCAATACTGTACTACTAGGAACAAGAAGCTACTAGTAGCAAGAGGCAAAAGGTCTTAGTCCAAGGCAGGGGCCCGCATCCTTGTTCCTAGTAGTAATGCCAGGAGCTACTAGTAGCGCCCTTCCTGCTAGTAGCGATGCCCTTTGTTCAGGTCTTTGCTTCTAAGGTGCCATCACGGTAGGCTCTTGGCTCAGCCTTGGGATGGCCCTCAAACGCGATACACCAGTCGGTACGAGGCCTGGCCAGAATGTGCTGGAATATTCATTCATTTCATTCATCCCAGGCATATGGGCAAAGGATTCAGAATCATTGTGGAACAAGAAACAGCAAATAACTAAGTCAAAGCTTTTGGTATGTGAAGCTCAATCCGGTCGTTTCGAGATCCCCATTTCGCCCGTTTCGCCTGATCACCGACCCATCTTTGCACACGTCATGGCCAAATTGCCCTGCGCAGCTGCTGATGCTTCTGGGATCTGTTGGATCACTGATGATCAAGTGGTTTTAAAATGGTTTAAGTATCATGGTTTAAGTATCATGTTGAGTCTGTCAGGATACAACAATCTACTGTATAACGCAAGAAATTAGGACATCAGGACTTCAAAAACTTCTCAGAAACTGCATGGTCAGCAGAAGTTCCCTTGCATTGGGCAATGGGTTGCTCAAGGCTCTGGACTGGCACCTGCAACCATCTGGGTGTCATACTGAGTCCCGTTGTCATCCACAAGAACTGGCACCTCAGAAGGGAATAGAATTGAACATATCCCCAAAATTCTACACACAAGGTCTGGCTCTGAGCGGATTTGGATTGCACAAGATCTCACTCCGGTATCTTGATGTGTGGCCCAGTGACTGAAACGGCACCCACTGGAACACGGCCCGTCTCGATGTCAGGCCATGCCTGTGAGGCAGCCTGCAACTCCATTCGGCACAGGCGGCTGAGGAGCAAAGGATGCAATCTTCCCATACGAACCAAAAGCAAAGTATTGGACTGAATGACGCATATGGTGGTCCCCTAACCTAGATAGCCTACCATTGAACTACAGGTCAAACACGAAAGCAAACACAACTTATGTATCACCGAGAATCTTCCGCGCCAAAGGTTCTGGCTCGATCATCGCCACGCCACTCGCCCTTGTTTGAGAAAGCGGCAAAGACCTCGAGTGGATCCTTTCTGTTTCATTCCTTGTCAGGATTTGTCAGGTCTCATGACAAGGGGTTAAGGATGAAAGATTGGACCAGCAATCTAACAAACACGCCATCGAACTCTAGTTTTGGTGGCTTGTGCCGTCGAGAACGCCGGCCGGACACCACCGGATCTCGGCCAGACGCCCAAGGCACTGTAATCCAACCAGAGAGATAGCTTGGTCCAGATCCTCCACCTTTGTGATGACCTCATGGAATTCGTCGGCCCCCTCTCCATCGAAAGTTCGACCATCTCTTGATCTTGCTTTGAGGATGCTATAATTAGTGATGCGAACTTCCAGGAACGGTTGACACCAATTCATCTTTGTTTATCATGGCTCTTCCAATTGAAAGGTCCTTCCGTCAGCTCAGGTCCCTTACACCTGTTTGGGCCGCTTCTCTACAGTCGCGTGCACTTCAGGTGTTGGCCCTGTGGGCCACTCATGGCCACTAAGCTACTTCCCTTTGACTCCTTGCTGTGAGGGAAGCGAATGGCATCGATGGTGGTGGCGGTGGTTGTGGTGAGCTTTCAGCTCTTTCACCCTCTTGACCAACACACACACACAAGCACTCAACAAAGATGCACACGACCATGATTGGAACAGTTCAGTGGGGTTGCTTCCTGCCTCTCCCGCACGTCAGCCTTTTGATGGCTTTCATCCAAGCGGCACACCCGGTCCCAGAAGTCGAGCTCATTCCTTTGCATACGTGCAAAGAGCACAAAAGCGTGGTGACACCAGAAAACGAGCGATCAAGTTCAGAACACTTGGATATCTCCAACAATCTGCTGGTGTAAAACACTCTTATATTATGTCCATCAAGCATATGAAACACGTGTTTCAACCTCTGGAGTCTGGATGACCCTTTTTTCCCCCCGGGATCGCTGCTGGCTTGTTGGACACCATTGACCACCGAATCCCGTTGCTGCTGAAGGTGCTTTGGTGATGAACGGTTCACTCATGTTCCCGGAATTGGTGCACATATGTGCATCATACTTGAGGCCAGGGGGAGAGGTCGAAAGCTAGCCGAATCGCACCGGATGTACTAGTTACATAGTCGGCAAAGCATGTAGGGATGACATGTTTTGGGAGGAAGGTTGCTATGTACATACTTTGCGCTAAAGAATGTAAATGTGACATCGCTGACTGGGAAGGGTACATTGGAACAACCCGGGTGCACTCGTTGGCAAGCACGAAGATGCGTGATCGGCAAATCTGGGGGGTAAATTTACCCTCCGCTTTTGTATGCCTTGAGTCGGAAAGAGGGGTAAGCATTTCTGACATCATACGGACTGTACATACACTAGGGCGTCCGTAGTGTAGGAGAAGCACGGGTAAAAGGTATATGGAATAGAGTGTCTTGAGGAAATAGCCGGTGTATGGTTATTGCAAATCTGGGGGGTAAATTTACCCCCCGCTTATGTATGCCTTGCGCTGGAAAGAGGGGTAAGCATTTCTGGCATCACAAGGACTGTGCATACACTAGGGCGTCCGTAGTGTAGGATA
>CAXAMN010017335.1:695854-746520 GCA_963970005.1 Durusdinium trenchii
ACAAGGACTGTGCATACACTAGGGCGTCCGTAGTGTAGGATAAGCACTGGTAAAAGGTATCAAGAATAGAGTGTCTTGAGGAAATAGCCGGTGTATGGTTATAGCAAGCCTGGGGGGTAAATTTACCACCCGCTTATGCATGCATTAGGTTAGAAATAGGGGTAAACAACTTGTAACGGTGAAGTACAAGTCCTATGCAGCAAGCAGCAGCCAGCAGCAGCAGCAGCAGCCGCCTGCAGCCAGCAGCCAGCAGCAACCACCAACCAGCAGCCAGCCAGCAGCACCACGCAGCAGCAGCGCAGCATCAAGCCGCAGCAGCAGCAGCACCACCGGCAGCAAGCACCACCGGCAGCAAGCAGCAAGCAGCAGCAGCAAGCAGCAAGCAGCAGTAGCAGCGGCGTCGTCAGCAACAGCAGCAGCAGCAGCGCCAAGCCGCAACAAGTAGCAAAGCAGCAGCTACAAAAGCGGCAACCAGCGGCAGCAGCAAACAGCAGCAGCAAGCAGCAGAGCGGCAGCAGCAGCAGCACCCTTTACACCAAGCCACCGTTACACCCAACCAACCACGTTCACACGTTCAACCAACCCCCTACACGGCGCAGCTGGGAGTTGAACCGCGGGGGGGGGGGGTTAGCTTGATATATCAATCTTTAAGGCACGCAGCCCCTCCCACCACAACATTGCTAAAGCAAAGAAGAACTCAGCTAGCATGCTAGCTTTCGTGATATGCCGAACACTCTTTCCCAAAAGCATCCAAAAGCTACTC
Organism: Durusdinium trenchii; assembly: GCA_963970005.1. Taxonomy (NCBI): domain Eukaryota; class Dinophyceae; order Suessiales; family Symbiodiniaceae; genus Durusdinium; species Durusdinium trenchii. The sequence continues at coordinate 696,618 of CAXAMN010017335.1, forward strand.
TTAATTTGGCCTTGGGGAAACCCCGCGCGTCTCTTGCATGAACACAGTAAAACTACAGTTTTCGTTCAATCGATCTCAGTTGAACACTTTGCGAAAAGACCTCACGAACCTTGCGCAATGCAGGTCTCAGACCACATGCTTTCAATCAAAAGCATTGTGCTACTAAATTGTGGTATGCGGCGGGTTTTAGGATGGTTCCCATGAGCATTTACACAAGCATCCCGCACAAGCAAGCGAACATCACCAACACGATACAACATAGTTGCGACATGTTGCGACAAAGGGCCATACCTCACACACACATATTTATATATATATAGATACATAACTAGATATATTGAAGACTATTAAAGGTTCATCATACTTTCTCGGGCGGCAGTGATGTCAAGAAGACCAATTCCTTCAGTTGAAGGGCTTCAAGAGTACTACTGCACATGTACGACTGTTCCAATGATCACTTCCCTTGCGGTTTGGAGTATTCCGTCTTTGGCTTGGACACTTTTGGGACCAGTCCTTTCATGCAGTCGTTGAAGGGGTGGCAGGTCGGTTGATGGTGCAGCAGTCGGCCAAGACTCTTTCCAGAGGCAGAGGAAATGAGTCGATCAAGAACCGGTGCCAACATGGCATGCCACTTGGTCATCAACTTGTCCTTGCACATGAGTGGAATCAGCTTCAAGCAAAACCAAAGTTGCTAAATCCACTGCAGAACATGCGATCGTTGCCATCACGACGAACTGTAGGTACTTGTATTCATATGTACTCGCTATATACGCAATTATGCACATACACAAATACACACACCACTACGACTATGTATGCTATGCGCCCCAACAACCATCATCGTAGCCCCCAGTGCATGTCAGCATCTTCTAGGTCGAACTCAGGCAAACGATCAATCTTGGCCTCAGATTCAAGAAGCAACAAAGAATGCCCACGTCGCACCACAAAGAGAAGTCATTGCGCCAGGTTCTCCGCTTCTTTTGGATCGAGCGCTCCGTTCCGTGACCACCTCCCTGTATTAGGGTGGGTGTGGTGGGTGCTCTTTGAGCCTCCAGCTACGAACCGAAGGCACATTCTATCGACGCGTGCTTTCGATTCCACGTGCCAGGTTCTCCGCTTCTTTTGGATCGAGTGCTCCGTTCCGTGACCACCTCCCGCTTTAGAAGTCACCAAGGTTGAAGGAGACGGAGCTTCTGATCCGCTGGTGTCTTATCACCTGGCGTCCTTTCTGCCTTCGGTTTCGAAACCTTCTTCTCTTGGATCTCCTTATCCATGGCCATGGCAGCCTCCAACATGTCTTTCAAGACCAGGAAGTTCAGCTCGGAGAAGTCAATCTTTATCATCTTCAACTGGTCAAACTTTTCGTACCGACCTTTAGAAAGGTCATCCGAGGGTTCATTCTGTTCCCGGGGAATCCAGGCCAGGTCCAAGTCCAAGTTGTAGAAGTCGAGCTGCTTGGCCAGCTCCATGAGTACCAATGAGGCCGGGAACTTTGTGGTCAGGAACCTATCAATCAAGTAGGCATTCGACAGGTTGTCCGTGAAGCCTGTCACCGCCACACGTCCTGAGCCATTTCTCCATTTTGGCCCGGAGCAAAGGCCATGATGGCCACCGTGACCGCCAGCAGCTCGGACGACGATATGGTCCGAAATGGTTCCCCCTTGACATAGAGGAACGGTGCGCTGCTCCTCGTAAGCTTGACATGAAACCACCGAGCCAACTTTGGATCATTGGACAGGTAGGTTTCCCAGCCACCTATGGCCACCCCGTCATTGTCGGCCATGGCGTCGACTCTGAAGATCTCCCCCAGAACCTCAGGCTGTGAAGAGAGAGGCCTCATGGGCTCTGAAACGACCGTGCCCTCGAAGAACTTAATCGCCAATTTGCTCGCCAGGTGCAACTCGAAGAAGCTGCCTCCTTTCACCTGAGATGAAGCTGCATACAAGGGGGCTAGGAAGGGACGCGATCTCTTCGAGATCCCTGCCAAGAAGCCCATCCTTCCCAGCCCAGGTTTGAACTCACGCCCAAGCATTCGGCCTTGAGCTACAGTGTTGGCGGCCCAGGTGCACCTTCTTATTGCTGATCCCGATCTTCCACTGCTGGAGGTCTATGGTGTAGCCAATCCACTCTGTTCGAACCCCACCTCGTGTCTTGGACCACGACAATGGGATCTCCATCACCTCCAGGAACACAAACAAACCCAGAAGGTGCCTGTGGTACTGATGACCACTCGAAAACATCAGGCCGTCGTCAGCGAACAGGAGCAGGTAAAAGATGGCGCTCGGAGGCAGCAGCCGATGGAAGACTCGGAAAGCCAGGCCTGCAACCCGACCCCACCAAAAGGCAGCAGAGGCAACACCGAATGTGCCACGAGTGTTGACTAAGATCTCCTCCTCCTGGTCTAACCGGCAGGCCTGCAAGCCCCAGTCCCTAGGGTGAACAGTGAACCGGCGCTAGACGGTGAGCGGACTTGATGTCGAAGGCCAGCATGAGGCGCCGGGGATCCGCCTGATCTCTAAAAGCCTTGGTCACCGCCTCCAAGTCGTCGAATTGGGGAAACGTCATCTGGTTGGGCTGCTCAACCTGCGTGTTCACGTGCAGCCCATGGGTGGCATCATGTACAACTCGAACGTCGCCCCATTCCTTGTCCTTAGGCACCGCCCCCAATGAGGCCACCTGCAGGTCCTCTCCATATCGCCGCACAGCCTCCTCCTTGGACATCTTGATCATCCAACCCTTCGCCAGGTCCTTTTCGACGTGGTTCTTCACCTTCTCCATGTGGTCCTTCGCTGAGGCGTAATTCTCCCGCAAAGTGGGATCGCCCGGCCAATCCTCCTCCCAACGACCCGGTGCCGTGTCTGATGCTCCTCGGCCCTTCCTGTCATAGACTGCAGGCACCCATGGAATCTCATTACGAACGCCCAAGGGAACTCCCGTGGAGGCCACATCATTGAGAAAGCCCACCAGCGCGGCCCACGCATGAAGCCTCCTGTAAGCGATCTCTGTGTGGACATCCCCTTCCTTCCGGTCTGGGTATTGCCCCAAGCGCCTGGCGCAGACATCTAAGCGACCCCTCAGCTCCGGCACGATCTCCTGAAATGGGGACTCGGAATGCCTTCCTAACGCCAGCTCGGAGATAAGCTTCAGTAGCCCCCTCTTTCCCGCCTGCTCCATGAATGTGTCCACCGCCTGCCAGAAGATGCCAGCCAGCTCCTCGGCCTCCCAGCCCATCCACCACTCTTCTTGCCTTCCCCTTGTACCAGACCTGCATAGGGGTCCATGGAGAGGCCGCTAAGTGCCCTTCAGGATCTTTAGGAGGATGTCCTCTATGAACGCCACCATGTCCTCCTTCTTCCGGAATCGCTTCCCCTTGTACTTGCCCTTTAGGAGCCCCAGGATGACGCCTTTCGGGAACTCCGCCCTTTGCCCGCTCTGGCTCTTGCTCTGCCAGTTGCCCTTGAGGAACTCCAGGGAGATGCCCTTCAGAAACTCCAGCAAATTGTGCCCCGTGCCCACCACCAGTTTCTGCTTCCACCTCTTGATGGATCCTCTTGACCCCCCGCTTGAGAAGAGAGTGAAAGAGGTGTCGAGCTAACCAAAGGTCCATAGCTGGAGGGTAGGCGGCTGCACCTGCTGTTGCGAATTGGTCATTGGGCAGGCGTCGAATGAGGCTATAACATGCGAGCGAGCGCATCGACAGGACCGAGGGAGCGGGCCCAAGTACGCGAAGGTCTTGGAAAAGGTGGGCAATCCGTCCCAAAGTTCATGAACCAAAGAAGGCAGGTTGAAAAGAAGACGGGTCGGTTTCTGTGACCGAGCCCCTAAGTGACACTGAAAGAAAGCTCCACTGAAAACTTGACCACTTCGCACCCAGTTTTGAATGGGCAGGAGCTGCCAAATAGATGCTGGTCTGGAGTGAGGCCCCCAGCGCTTTGTCGCACCCAGATCCTCCGGATGCTCTAAAATAAAGAAAATGCAATTCTCCATGCACACGGTGATGCATTGAAGACAAAATTGCACCATTGAATTGCTAGCCTGAATCTTTTTCAACTTTGCTCCTTCCAACCAGGGAAAACCCCATGGATGCTTGGCTGACCGCGAGGCTTGGGGCCCAGGCTATTAGCCCAAGGTGCGCGAGACCAAGTGGCGCACGGTGGCGACATGATCACTGCGTCAAAGTGCCTGGCCCTCAGCTTGTCCAGGATGTCGGCCTGTGTGTCTTCGTTGAGGAGGTCCTGCGTGCGATCCCGCAGGATGTCGAAGACCGTCGTCTCGACGGAGATGTTCTCAGTGGCCGATTCGGCTAAACGCAGCAGTACCTCAGGAATGCCAGTGTCCCTTTGGGGCACAGCAAACAAATAAAGGACTTTGAATTCACGTGCATCATCTTCCTTCTTCTTTGTCTCTTCGGGCGCTGACTGAGCGCCTAGTCACGAAGTGGCCCGGATCCAAACAGATGCGGCACACATGAACTCTGCCGCACGAGCCGCTGCAACCTTCGTTGTTGAAGGCAAAGCAAATCTGGCGTCCATCTGGCGTGCTGCCATGGAGGCCTCCTGACCTCTGCTTGCTCTTCCCCTTCTTCCCTTTTCCTTTTCCTTTTCCTTTGCCCTTGCCCTTCACAAACGGCACCTCATAGGGATGTTGACGTTCTCCTTTATGACGTTGACTGCTTGCAAATCCTTTGCAACCCCCCCTTTGGTCAAGGAGACCCTGCATGTCAGGGGCAAGGCCGTCATGGCACGCGACGCTCCGGTCGGACCCCTCCAGGGTAGGCACTCCGGCCTGAGCCAAAACCATCCAAAGGGCTCCGTCCCACCACCAACAAACCGAACGACCGAACCACGAACCCGGACCAGGTTGGGCATCCTGCCCCCCCAGCACCTCCTCACACCTAGTTTTCACTCACACAAGGTTGATCAGCTTCCAGCTTCAGACTCCTCGTCAGTTGAGGAGGATGCCGAATCACTTGGCACGTCGCCCTCCGGGCCTGCCTCCAAGATTTCTGCCATCTTTGCACGTGTCGAGAAACACGTGGAGCAGAGCACCTCGCCCTGCTTAGGATCCAGCTCTGGCCTTTCCATGCCGACGATCACGAACTCCTTGAAGTGGACCCCCGGTTGCCGATGGCAGCCTCCTGAAACATGTAGCGTGCGGCGTTTCCCACGACCCACAATGGCCAAGACATAGGTCCCCACAGGATACGCCGGCTCTCCCTCCGGGAGGTCTGCATGATCTTCCTCCTCAAACACCTCAGTAGGGGAGTCATCCGGGTAGAACCCCGGGTCTGGCGATGGCGCCGCGGGTGAGCTCCTGACCTCTTGCGACTCCTCCAGGTTGATCTGGTCCACCCCCTCCCCAAATGGCCTCGGAGGCAACCCCCAGTTCGGAGGCCCAATGCATTGCCCTTCGCGATTGGCCTGGGTGGCCGTCTTGTGGTGCACATCCTGGAGCCAGATGGTGAAATTATTGACCACTGCACGATCATCCACCACATCCGACTGGCCTCGGATCTTCCGTGCCACCTCTCTCTGAGCGCCATGGATCATCTTCCGAGTGGTCGTGACATAGTCCTCGTCCACGGAGGGCTCCCATCTTCCCCAACGCCGTCTGACCTCTTTGCTGACGCCCACAGCAGCCGCCCAGCTGATCATGGCGATCCTTTCCGAATGCTCTGACCAATAGCTGCTGGACTCCGGCTGCAACAATTTCATGGGGCGTCCTTGACCCTGGATGGGAGCTCGCACCAAAGAGCCCTCGAGAAAGCCATCGCGTCCTGGTACTTCATCATCCGCCGCCTGAAGCCCGTCAGGTTGTCATTGGGAACCGGCAGCAGGAAGTCCTTATCCATGTGCTTTGCGTCCCTGGCCAAACTCACAAAGAGCTGCAATCCCGTGTGGATCCACTCCCGGTTGACCAACCAGCAGTCCTTGCCCACGTGGAACTGGATGATTTCAATGCGACGGCCGGTACCGGTTGTTTTGCTCCTCATGATGTCTCCTTCCAACCCGACCGCCGGATCGAACCTCAAAGTCGAGGGTGGCACCCCTCCACGTCGTGACAACGGAGTGCTCCCCAAAGTTTGATCAACTTCGCCCATGCGAAGATCCTCTTGTAGTCTGCAGGGTGATGTCTGTGACCGCCACCTCAAGCTCTTTCACCGTCCCCACCGTGAAGCGAGCAGCCTTGATGACGCGGCGAGGAGCCCATGCCTGGCTTCGCTCGGCCTCGAGTAAAAAATGCTGGAGAGCAAGGGAAGCTGAGATCCGCTGTTCCATGGGCACTTCGGCAGCCAATTCGAGAAACGCTACTGCGGACCCTGGCACAGACTTGCCGCATGGTTCTTCCATACGAAGGGCTATATAAGCAATTAAATCACCTTCATGCCTGAGCCACCGCACGCCGAACACCGACTCCATGAAGACCTGCAGCAACTTTCCCAACCTGACATGTTGTCGCAGGGTGGATGCACGGCGTCCCATAGCAATTCGAGAGGCGAAGTAAGTGTACCTCTCTGGCTTCTTCTCCTTGATCTCCGCCAACCCAGTCACCTCCAAGAGCTCGATGAGCTTCCTCACCCAACGATGCCGTTCTCGTTCTTCAACATCTTGCCGAAGCTCAAGGGTAGGTTGAAGCCCAAGAAGACGATCAGCTCGAGTCTTCCACGAGACCCTCGGCAAAGACTTACGCGCCCTAGCCAACACCAAGCCGACCTCTGCGTCCCCGCGGCTGTCTTGTCAAGCTGCTTGTCTATGTAAGCTTGATCTTTGTACAGCAGTTTTTGATGCTGTAGGAAGACATGGTCTTCTAAGTCCAGTTTCGTCCTCTGTCGTTTTGCCTCGCGCTGCAACCACAGGAACTCTTCTTGAGTCCAGTCCTCAGCGATGCCGGGGAGCAGCGAGGTCACCTCCTCTTCCGGCATTCCATGGAAGAACGCAAGGCTGGAGCGCGTCCAACCCATGTCTACGAGCCGGCCCAGGATGCCCGGCTCCATGCCGTCTCCTGGCCCCACCCTGCTCTTTGAGCCTCCAGCTACGAACCGAAGGCACATTCTATCGACGCGCGCTTTCGATTCCACTTATCTATGATAAGGTAGCCATTTCTTCCGACTGCACCTCGCCGGACACCCTTCCCAGTACAAAATCCACGGCTTGCTTTGCCAAGCTCTTTGCAGCACAGCAACCCGCAATTGAAGCCAATCCTCAACTTTGCCCAACAATGTAACCTGACTCGGCATGCCAGCTGCGTGAGTTGGAGATCTGCATTCTGACAAGCTGCCCCAGCAAGGACGAGTTGTCAAGTTGTCTGACTGCTTTAATTTATATACCTGCTGAAGCCTTAAAACAGAAGCCTGGTAGTCGCAGGTTTGCTTTTCTCAGCTATGATGGGTTGAGATTGCAAACAAAATCAACAGGGTGTGAGTGTAGAGCTTAGTGAGCACCTTGCGTTTGTGCAACATCAACCAATTGACTTCCTGCATCCGCCCCCACGCAGCCTGCCTTGGGAATGCCGCACATCAAACAGCATACATACTCGAAGTAGGCCTGCAAAGTGGACATCATCGTCACCGAAGCTGCTATTCGGTCGTTGGCGGTCGTTGTGGTAAAGCTGGGCAACAGCCTTGGATGAACAAAGCTTGGCACACAAAACATGCTCCCACCACCACTTTCCACATACCTCTTCACACTTCTGGACCTGTGAAGATTCTTCACAGTGGAGACGGTACAGTATGACAGGGTGCCAGTTGGCCATTTCAGGATCCTTGATATTCTCCGCGATCTTGTCCTGAGGATATCTGAAGCCGTACACCGTCGACTTCGATCTAGAAGTCCCAACGCTCAAAGCTACACGGTCGACTGAGTCTTCACCCGTCACATTTCGCATGTCAAGACTCCAAACAGCTGGCAGCTAGTGTTCTACTAATGCAAAGTGAACCCATGCTCATCAAGATGCAGCCATGGCAAGGGCGAAGTTCCCAAAATCGGCTGTGAAGAGTGTGCCCATCATGTAAATCACCAAGGTCTTCTTGCCTCACACCACACCAAAGTTCTTGTGAGTTCGGCGTAAATGAACGCCGTGCAACGGTGCAACGCCATGGTTTTAGGCTTTGAGTTGCAGGAGAGGGCTGGCCCAGGATTCGTGGAAAAGAACATCAATTTGGACGTTGACGGTGGAACAATGTCCTTTATTGAAGGAATCTCAGGCTTTGCATGAAGCCTAGGAGCAAGGACGCTACTAGGGGCTCCTGGCCTTACTACTAGGAGCAAGAAGCTACTAGGAGCAAAGGGCATCGCTATGTGATGTGTGGAGTGGATCGAGTGGGATTGGCTCTGCCTTTGAAATCCACGAAGCGCTCTCTCAAGGCTTCTGCCCGGGCTTGGATGTAGAAGGACATCCTCAGTTTTGCGCTTTGAATGCAGCTTTTTAGGGGGGGTTGACTGGGGGACAATATCCAATCAAGTGATTTCAGGAATCAAAGTACCAAACAAATCTTAAGAACATCCAACAATCCATTTCGATTGTGGCATTCCTGAGGTGGGACACACTATCCAACAATCTCAGGGATCACATGGAACCAAAGCATCTGAGGAGCTGTGTGAGGATAGCTTGCCAGAAATCATCGGGTCGCAAGACCAGCTCGTGATGGTGATTGTAAGCCTCGAAGACTGTGGACACAAGGCCCCATTGTGCAGGCAACATGTGGTTCGAGGGGCGTTCGCTGATAGTGCCTGGCAAGAACTGAGAAGTTCTAAAATCATCTAGAATTTCAAAATGAACTGAATGGGAACACTGCAGCTAGACTTCCGATGAACAAGGGAATCAAAGGAATCTCTGAGAAACCTGTGAAACTCCAGCTGCTAGATTCGACAAGCCTGAATGTTGGATGATGATTGGCCTCTTCTCTACCTCCTTCTCTTCAGGCTCTTTCCCCAACATCTTGCGACGGGAAATCACGTCCTCAAAGAAAGTTTTGGTCCCGGCACTGAATGATTGAACAAATTTGATCTCTCTCTCTCTCTCCCCCTCCCTCCCTCCCTCCCTCCCTGTTCATTGCGATTAGGTTGGAGGCCATTGCTCTTAGATTAGAGAGGGAGGGAGGGAGGGAGGGAGATTTGATCTGCGCCTACATGAATGCCAAACTCTGCACAAAGGGGAGCAACATCACAACCTAATGACAGTGCAGTGACTAATTCATAGGGGTTCCTTTATCTTAGGGCAGGGCTTCCAAGACCCAACTTCTGCAGGGCTTCCACCAACTTCTTCTCATCTTGAACCAAATGCCGGTGACCAAGCCACTTCGCTACCAAAGGCTTTCTTCAAAGTCCTGCTCTCTTGCAGAATGACACCCAGCTCCGTCACAGTGCCCTTCACCTTCTCGGACTTCACCTTGTTGCCTGACACGGTGGAACTTGGTGAACAGGTCCCTTCTGGGACGACGCGTCATGGCTTGTCAAAGGGGGATCACTTCAAGAACAGGCTTCACCATGGAAAGCAAATGAGGGTAAGTCATGGACCACCTGGGAAAACAATGAGCAACCTGTGTGCACCAGAATGTTCCCTTGTTCTCCATCCATCATATGACAAATGATTAATACTTCCTGGACCTCAAATGACAAGTCCCTGCCCTAGTGCCCCATAGTGCCCCTCAGCTCCCACTGCTCCGCCAAGACTCTGGTGGCCACGAAGCTTGCGAGCGCTGGCGTTTCCATGATGCGAGCGCTGGGGGTGCTTTCAACCGGGAGCTGCCGAATGCTGAACGGACGTGCATCTCCGAAGAAGTCGAGACTTAAAACATTGAGAAAAGAAAAACGACCAAGAGCTTTGGGCATACTTGTCACACTCAGACTAGACAACAGGCCGCTTTGACAGATGGTGGCTGTTTGAGAAGTTCACTCTCATCTCACCATCTCCATCCACGCTGGTCTTTGTTGCACATGGTGGGCTTAATACACTACAATATTTATAGTTATAGCATGTTATAGCCTGGTGAGTGGTGTGTGATCTGCAGCCACTTCTTCGGGAGGTGGCATTGCCCATGGCATCCCATGGCAAGACGGCACCAAAACAACAGCCTCGCCATAATTAAGAGCCACACCCCAACTGGTCTGAATCCGGTCATTTGTCGGTCCTGGAGCCCATGCCGTAGTAATCCTGGAGCTGCCACGTCTGAATCGGGAATGTCGGATTCACAAGTGAAGATGGGTCCAGCCCTCACCAGGGCTTCTTTGACACAACTTTTTGGCTACTCTTGGTGTTCACTAATTACGCGACACTTTACGCGACAGAGTATGACACAGCACCACAGCTAAGGCATCATTCAACCAGATCTGTAACCGTACCTCTTGCCCACTAAAGCTACTCAACTTCAACAGATCATTTCCCATACAGCCTCCCTAAAACAACCCGTCCCCGAGATTCCAAATTGCATCAAATTGCCCGCGATTTTGCCTCTCCCTGTCCCACTCCCGACCTGATCCTCAGGCTCTGCGAGTGCGCGGGCGTCATCTTCACTCCAAATCTTGGAGAAGCCCACGAACTTGGTCACCTCGGGAGAACGGTCCGGTGGGTACGGTCGGGTCGCCCTCACATATATAGCACATGGACGTGCGCACACGTAGAAGCCTCACACAGCCCACATGTGGCAGAGTGGGAGATTGTGCTCAACTGCTGTACTTCCCACCAGCCACAAAGAAGCCTCACGAAGACACCCTGACTCCAAGCCAGTGGGGCAGCCTGCATATAGCGGGTAAGGTTCATGGCATGGGTGACCCACTGCAGCACCAAGAAGTTCAAGTAGTAGTGTGTGGAGGTTGGCATCCTGATGTTGCACATCGCGCTCACAACAATTTCTTCATTGCAGCAACTACAACTATGGCAACCATTGGCTTGGCTTAGCTTGTTCCAATCGCATTAAAGCTGCTTCTCCGCCAAGACCATGGGCAATTGTGTTGGCTGCTTCGCGACTTGCTCCACGAAATTCACAAAATCTTGGCCTGTAGGGGTCTGAATGCCTCTGATGTCCATGCAGGTCCGCCGATCTATCTTTTGCGTTTGTCACGGTGGGGGAGAAATTCAAACAGTCCCGCATGATGGGAGACTCATTTTCTGTCTGCTCTCAAATTGCAAGAAGCTTGCTGGAACCTTTACACTTCACTAAAAGCGAGCGCAAGGTTTCAATTGTAAAAACACATGCGCTGCTTATCTAGCAAATCAAGCTTCCAATTCTAAACTATACCCTGCAAGTGAATTGGCAGCCTAAACTGCTCAAAAGTTACACTGTCTATGCACAGTGCATTCAATAAATGCTCTTGTGGCCGTTTAAAACTTTTGAAAGCGACAGACTTCTGTATCGTCGTGCATGCTTGCCCGTAAGGTCCCTGTGCGAGCAGCCACTAAATCGTTCACCAACAGTAGGGCCAGTATGGGCAGTAGCCCGGCCGATAACGGTAGGGGCGTGGACGATAGATGGGGCGGTAAGGCCTTCGCCGGCCCCAACCACGACCGGGGCGTCGGCGACCCCAACGACGACCGGGGCGACGGCGACCTCCTCCCCGCCGGCCTCCACGGCGGCCGCCGCCACGCCCGGGGCGAGAAACAAAGGATCTGGGCATCGGAGCATTTGGGGCACCGGGGGTGGTGACCTCTTTCAAACCGGTTGTTGCCGTTGTCTCCATCGGCTTTTCTGCCTCTTTTCCTGTCTCTTCCAGATCGGCCCCCACACTTTGGCTTTCCCAATTTTCTGGGCCGTCTCGCCCTGCTGCATAGCTGTATGGAATCCATGGAGCCTCCTCCCATGGATCTGGCCCATCCACAGCACCCCACTCCCACTCCCATGGCTCTGGAGCTCCCCAGAGTTCGACATCATCCCACTCCCAGTCACCATCTTCAAAGGGCTCATCTTCATCTTCCTCCTTGGGTGCACCTGGGGTTCTAGGCGCAGGTCCTTGAACCTTGGCACTTTGTTGTGCTTCAGCCTCCTTCGCCGGAACGCCAATGGCACTTGGTTTCACAGCCTCAACATGTTGTGATGCTTGGCCCTCTGGCTTCATGGCGGCGGTCTCTTTCAACGGAACTCCAGTTTCGCTGGGCTCGGGTGTCTCATCCTGTTCCGCATTCTTGTTCTCAATCTCCTTTGCCGGAACGCCGATTTGACTTGCTTCCGCTGTCTCTTGACCTTCTGGCTGGTTGGTCTCAGTCTTTTCAGTCTCTTTCGAAGGAATTCCAGCTACACTTGGCTCCGCCGTCTCACCTTGCTCTGGTGCTTTGGTCTCAAGCTCCTTTGCTGGAACTCCTACGCCATCAGGACCAGGTTGATTTTGTGCTGGCTCTGGTTTTTGGGGTTCAAGCTCACTTTCCGAACCTTCACTGCCTGTGTGTGGTCCCTCAGTGCTTTTCAAGGCTTCGGGCTGCTTGACCGATTCGCGTGCTGCCTCTCCACGAAGGTGCTTTGCTGGACCCTCGCTGTGGACTGGAATGCCAAGCGCCGCGAGCGCTAGCACAAGGAGAAAGGCTGAAACCTTCATGAGCGGAGATCCTGTGGTGGAGGTCCAATTGTCACGTCTCAAATCTTGGGCCAAATGGCGTGAAGGAAACTCACCGATACTCACTGGCAATGCCTGGTTGTCAAATGGGTTGGCTCAATCGACAACTTTGACCTGTGCCATCGAAGCTCTTCCCGCCTACCACTGTGACACCGATCACAAAGAAGACCATGAACCAGAAGTACCAATTCCTCGATGAGATTTGAGTGATGACTGCTTGCAGAAAGAGTGCACAACATTCAGAGATCAATATGGCCAAGTTGAAGCTCAGATTCTGAAGCTCTAGTTGGTTCTTGACCTCCGACTTGAAGTTGAAGAGCAAGGAGAAGATGTTGATTAAAACCTGGCGACGCTCGGTCTGTTCACATCTGTAAGGGCTTCGTGTTTATGTTGCGTAATGTTATGTCCCTGCAGCTTGGCGCTTCAAGTCAAGGAGGGCACACCGTTGGCGCGAAGGACAGGAAGATCAAAAGGCCCAAGGTGGGCGCATAGGCCTGGGACAGGTGAACTCCCCGGGTCGACTGACAAACCTTATCGCCGGGACTTTGCAACGTGGACTCTGGTGACGGATCTTTCGCAGAAAGACCTCGCATCGTTTCTTATAGCCTCTTGTTACTAGTAGTAAGGCCAGGAGCCTCTAGTAGCGAACATTGTTCCCAGTAGCGAGGCCAGGAGCCCCTAGTAGCGTCCTCCTAGCAGCGATGCCCTTTGCTCCTAGTAGCGCAATCCGATGATCCGTTCCCGGGACTCCGCCTCCCAAAGGCTCTGGAAGGGGCCCAGATTCACAGCAGTTGCCAAGTTCGTCACCTCGACCGCAACAAATGATACAAATGTGTGTCATTTCGGCGGCCGGTTGGACTGTCCCACACTTGTGCTCAATGCAAGGTAGGAGTAAGACTGGCAAATGAGAGGATGTCCTCATCAAAGCATTGATGCACCAAAGCTCTCTGTACTGTGTGATTGTGATATGTCCGAGTATGCCATCAATATGGAAAATATATAAATCAAGTGTATGAATTAATATATATATAATATATAATATGTTTAGTTTGTGTGTTCGTCACACATGGACTGGTCGAGAGGGGACTTTCGACAGCTCTTGAACTCAACCTATCCCTCCTCCAAAGAGGGCCCATGAGGATCTTCTGACCCGCAAAGTCTTCAGGGAGGTTGCTACGACACGAGTTCCACCATATTCCTACTATCCAACAAAATCGCTTCCAAAGGTAGTAGCTGGTGAGAAACACTTTACTTTTGATCAATCACTCATGCATCATGCATCCATGCCGTCCCAAAGAATGAATCTGACTAGTCGCGAACAGGCAGAAAGGTGTGAAGGCCACGTAGAGGCCGAAGACCAAGCCATATCCAAGCAATCGCTTACCTCGACTTGCAGCACGGGAATCCTATCCAATTGTTCCACACTCTGTCGCTTGCCGATCAAAGCAAGGGCTATACTATATACCTTGCACGCGTTTCCTTTTGCCAACAATCTGCGGCAAAAAGAATGAGCTGCAAGCCCCCAACCATATCAACCATGAAGATTAGTCTATAATTTGCTAAGTATTCCAATATCAAACAAATGCACCTCTCCCTTCCGGTGCATGCCCATAGCATTAGCAACTTGTCAGCTTGCAGGGCCCAAGTGTGACACCCATCAACATCAATCGCATCTTTTCGGGAAAAAAGCTTCTCGCTCATGCTCACTCAAGCTTTGGTTTAGCTGAAACTGCCAAGTCACCACTGCGCAAATCCACGTTTACCTTCATATCAGACCAAATCACTGCCTCGGCATCGCGCAGTGGCTACGCCAGGATGGCGCACGGGTACATAGGTGCCGAAGAGACTTCAAAAGCATAAAGGTCCTCACGATCCTCATGTTGTTACAGATTTTTCAAGATAGGGTGAGATCAGATTTTAGAACACCAAACATTTCCTCTTGTACGCATGCTCAGGAGTCCTTGTACAGAACCATAGTGCAGTAAATCACGGGGCTGTTAGCCTACTTAGACCCTTCTGAACGATGATGATGATGATGATGATGTTGATGATGATGATCGCAACCAGCATCCCAATAAATCCTGCACGATCTGATCTCTTTTTCACCGTCCCTCGACCCCTTTTCTCGCCCAGATTCGGAAGGAGCCGGCGGAAGTGTGACTTGCCAAGAATTCCGATCCTTGGAGAACCTGAGAATTGCGATCCGTCACGTCGGAGGTCCGGAGGTCGGATGATGTCCGATGACGATATGGTACCCCCGATATGATGTCCCACTGAGATCGGTGCAAGCTCAATGACACGAACAAGAAGCGTCATGTGCAAGACTATGTACTTGGTGTTCTGAACCTAGAGCGTTAAACCTTCGGAGAGTAAACACCGAAAGGGGAAGGTTCCAACCAATCCAACATGGTTCAACACAAGCTTTGCGGTTTGTCTACTTGCGGTCGGCTCCCGAACCAACCATATGCCATGTTCCGCTTCCGCTGTCAATCACTCCCACCAAGCGACTTCACATTCATCGCAACACGTGCATCTCTCACATCATTGAAGGTGACAAAGCCGCAGTGGCCATTCACACCACCAACCCCAGCTTCAGCATCCTGCGAAGGAGCAGCTTGCTCGCCAACAAACCAATCCCCTCCTACGTCCCACACATGGCAACCCACAAAGAGGTGTCAAAAATAACACTGGAAGGGACAATGTCTGGAATAAATTTGCGTTTGGAGATGTTTGGAGGCATATCAATATTATGGTTTTGTAATGTTTTGTCTTCCCCTGCGGCAGGATATCGTCGAGTCACAAGCGCCTCGCAGCTTGTTTTTGATGAGTCCCGCTTACCTGTCAAGGAGGTCTCCGGAAGCTCAAGCCTACAAGACCTTTGATACTTGTTGAGGAACTACAGGGTTCTCTCTCTTTCAGGCAAATCCTCTCAACATGACGGCCGCAGGTCCTTGATAAAGTTCTCTCGGTACTCAGCCGCCTCTTTCCTTGAGAAAAACGCGACTGGCTAGACATCTGATCTGCCGCAACCCCAACGGTTCTGGGACTCAAAACCATGAGAAAAGTTCTGTATGTTGTTTCTTTTCTTCTGGCATTCTGTGACCAAGGTTTGAGTGCACTCTTACGACTGCGCCAAAGATCTGCTTGATATCCCTTTGCTTGGTCCAGTACTCGATGGCATCCTCAGCCCCACCGCCCATGGGGCTCATCATACTCTTGATCTGGGGCCGGTTCTCAGCCTTGCAGGCTCAAACGCTTGGTCCTACCGAAACCAGCAGGAACACGCCCCGAATTCGTTGAGCATGCTTGGATAGAGCAAATGACTTCCATGACGCGACGACTTCCATGGTGTTGCCCAACTTTCTGTCCCTAACAGAAAAGCACCTCACGCCCGGCATTCTCCCATTCCTGCTCAGCCTGCGAGAGATCATTGCAAGCGCTGCAATTGAAAGGTTCACAGCAAGGCTTGCTTCTATTTGTGTTGGCCAGCCAAGCCAAGGTTCACCGCAAACAGTCTGCAGTGATACTTTCTGTGGCTCCAGTGACAGTGCATCTGGGCACATGCGCCTAAAATTCACTTTTTGACAATCATGAACATACAATATACAGTATCATTTGCATGTTGTGTCTGATCATTTGTTGATCAAACATTTCACCCCATCAGTTTCACCAATGCCGTGCCTTGGCCAAATTCATCATGGCGTCTCGCAGCTCAGCATACACGGTCTCCAGCTGGGAGATGTGCTTGGCCACGTGAACTGCCTGCGCTCGGATGAGAACGGAATGAGCACGGAAGAAGGTCGCCGATGTGAAACAATGGTCGTTCCGTCGATTTTTGGCATGGAAACAGCAGTGGAAGGTTGACTTTGCCCATCAAGCACGCAAAGAGAGACTCAGGCACTCGGGCCTTGATGGAGTCCTTGCTGAACATACGGCTGAAGTACTCTTTCACCTGCGAGAACCCGACATTCACCTCTTCACCAGTGGCATTGGGTGAGGCCGGTGCTCCATACGTTTTAGAATTCTGTTGCTTAGTGGGGTGGAAATCTCATCGCTGCGTGTTACCCTGATCCTAAAACCCTAAATGCTGTCGGCCCCAGGTGAGAGATGGGACTTTATGTAGCTGTTTATGTCTGCACTCAGAGATGGGACTTTGCTGGCGCTAAGTGGTCTCCTGGCCTGCGCTTCTGTCTAACACTATAGTCGTTAACAAAACACTAACTAAGCAAAGCCTTCCCACATTGGGCCAGTGCTTCTTTTGCAATCACCAGGGGCCCCTAATTATATATCTCTGTTGAGCGGTGAATGATTTGTTGTCCTTTTCTTCCGTGTTATGTTTCCTTTACAGCTGCAACCGCTTTCTTAGTTGGCACCCGCCATTGCAACACTCAGAATATCTTTGGGAATTTGTTTTTCTTGCGCAACACTTGGGGCTCTGTCCGTTATTTGCTTCGAGGGTAAGTCCGTGACGCTTATATAGATCTTTCCTGTGGAACGCACTTCCACCGAGCAACCGTGTTTCGATCCCATGAGCAACTGGTATGGAGCGGCAAAATATATTGGCATCGCTTGTTTGATCTGTTGTTTCATTGGACAAGGCCCTTCAAATGCTTTACTTTATGCTATGTTTTCAAACTTGCAATGCATTTTCCGTGTAACTTTTGTTGTCTCTAGTTTAATCTCAAACGGATGTAGCTGTCGGTCTGGTCATCTATATATGCAACAATTATATGTATCCTCAATCGCGGCTCTTCGGCATCACTCCAAAATGTGATAGAAAAGCAAGTCCCTTCAAAATCGCTTAGGAATCGTTCCTGTACTCAGGTACGGGGCACATGTAATTGTATGGTATATGTATATATAAATCTGTCAAGGAAAACACATAAATTATATATATATATTGTATTATATGGCTCAAGCCATTTCAGCATCAAGCCCTGTATCCTTCGGATACAGTGGCAGACCAGACGGTCACGGACACCACGTGCCAGAGGAGCACGCAGGCCTGATCGAGGAAGGCGACAAGCTCCATGAGGAGGCACTACAAAGTGTGTGAGCACTGCCGCTGCAGTTGGATTTGGGAGGATCGATTGATCAATAAGCCCAACATGCAATGCAATCAGTGCGGAGAACCATGGCAGGCGACTTTGCTTCCTGATTTGAGACGGAAGGTGTCATGGGCAAAATGGAACTTCAACGGCAATGGAGCACGTTGGCCCAAGAAGACCTACAAGGATGCCCTCCTGGAGGCGCCACCGGGACTCCAAGGAGGCCACAAGGCCAAAAGACCCAAGAAAGGCAAAGATGGAGGAGGTTTGCAAAAGGCCCTCAAGGAGCACTGGGACCAACTCCCGGAGGCATTTCGGACCCAGTGCACGGCATTGGGGTGGCAAGTGACGGAGCCGCCGGTGTCCCAGGACTTGCCAACCTTGATCAAAGAGCACCTCCAGAGTTTGCCAACAGACTTGAAAGAAGCAGTAGAGAAGATTGTTGAGCCTGACAAGCCAGAACCCACCCTGTCCACGAAAGTCAAGCAGGCAGTTGGAACTTTGAAACAGCTGTCAGAAAAGAAGTCGGCTTTGCAGAACAAAGTCGATGTCGTGAAGGCACAATACTCACAACTTCTCCAGGATCTCAAGGAGCTGCAGGGGAAGATTGAAGTAGCTCAAAAGGAGCTTCAAACCACTACCACTCAGTACAACCAGCAGCTTGAGAAAGAGAAGCAACAGGATGCTGATGAAATGGCAGAAGAACTTTCGCCGGAAGCCCTCATCACGGCTATGGCCAATGTGGGCTTGCAGGCAACAGCGAGCCAGGTCAAAGATCTGGCGGCCAAACTCGTTGAAAGCGCGGCGAAAAGAAGAAAGTGTGGGTAACAATTCCAACATGAGAAGCTTTGAAGCAGGGGCAAGAACAACCAATTCTTTTGACTTTGACTTGGGGCATAGCGGAGGCAAGGAATGTGGTTGTGTAGATTTTGGCTCAGGTCCGGCGCTCTCCATGGCAGCCGGCTCTGAGTGGGGCATGCCAGTTTTTTCCGAGCTGGCGCAAGATTCAGGATGTCTCTATCCTGGCTTTTGTGGGGAGCAGGGCACCATGAGACTACAGTGGTGACTGCTAGTGAAGATGAAGACATGCAGCCCTCCCGGGATGCAAACCCTAGAGGACCTATGAGCTCTCTGGATTTTGTCATGCAGAATCTCCAATGCCGCCTGGGAAATCCCAGGAATCGGTGCTACGCCAACTCCGCTTTCCGCCTGTGGGCATGGGCAGGAAGCTTCATGGGCGGGGCCAGGCTTTGGAATCAGACTGGCACCTTTGTGGACGCAATTCAATGATCAACAACAAGATGATGCCTCGCATTTCCTGCAGGAACTTGTGGAGTTGGCCAAAACCACCCAGGTCATCACTGGGTACCACCTGGTTGATTTCAGACACCAGGTTCACTACAAGCGGTCATTTCCTGTCCATTTGATTTACCCTGATGAACAGGGACCAGAAGAACTTGAGCATTGGATTGCAGAATGGGCAAATTCCCAAGAAGGTCAAGTCTTTGACGGGCATGGCTTGTGGGTTGCTCAAATTGGCAGATATGCCAAGGTTCGAGGAGCTTGGACGAAGCACCACAGACCCTTGCAAGTGCCGTCGATCTTCAACCTGCCGGTCACGCTTGACGGCAATGAAACAAGAACCAGGCAATACTCGGTCATCGGCTACTTGTGCCATGATGGGGAAGATCACCAACATGGGCACTACTATGCGGTGTTCATCTACAGAGGTTTGAGCTGGATTGTAGATGATGGTTCGTTCCCAAGGGTTTTGCCTCAGATTCAGAACACGACAAAGCAACAAATTGTTCAGGTTTGGGCGGTGCCATCGGAAAACCTCCTCCCTGGAGATTTGCAGTGTGATGTCAACCCACGCAGTATGGATTTTGGTGTTGAAGTCTCAGCTCCAAAACGCAGGAAACAAGAAGGTTTGCACTTTGACTTTGCCAATGTCACTTCCATGGGTCAACCGGTACGGCAATGGCTGCTCAGCAAGACACGAGTGCCCACGTTTCTTGTTGAAACCCACCTTGCCAGAGCTGATCATGAGAAAACCATGCAGTGGCTCACCACCAGGGGCTATGGCACTTTAGGGGAGCCTGCCGCCGAGAGTTTGAAGGGCGGCACGTATGGAGGCATGTTGATGGTCTTTCCCAACCACTTGCATTTTCATTTTGTCCAGAAGCAAGTCATTGATGGCTGTGGGTGGTATGAGGTCACGTGGTCATTTGCTCACAGTGACATTGTGCTCATCATGGCCTATTTCAAATGTGGTGAAGGACTGCAAGGGTCCACCAATGCGCAGCTGTGGGCGGGCCTGCTCTCCTTCATCACTAGTCTGCAAAAGCCGGTCGTGGTGATGGGAGATTTCAACATCTCTCCGGAAACTTTCATGACTACAACCTTGGCTCAGCACATGCAGGTTCAGGTTTTAGCAACGGGTGAAGAAACTTGCAACACAGGCAATGAGCTCGATTGGGCGTTGGTCTCCACAGCTTTGATAGCTGACATGAGCATCCAGACCAATTGGTTTGTCCCTTTCAAGCCGCATGCCATGCTACAATTTTGCATTGATGGACATTTTGAAGACCTGTCAGTCCGGCAATTGACAAAATTTGGACCAGCGCCCAAGCTGGACAAACCGGAAAAGGAATGGCATCAGATCGTTGAACAGCCGGTTGAAGTTGAGTGGCTCCAGAAAATCAGTGACCCTTTGACCCAACAAGTTTGAGCTTTGTGCAATCGCATTGAGAGGTATGCGCTGCAGCAATTAGACAATCCGACCGTTGGCCGGGGAACGACCTTGAAGTATGTGCAGCGACCACTGAATGATGCTAGCAAACCTTGGTTGTGGAAACGTGGCAGCATGGCGTACTGGGGACAGATTGAAGTCCGCTTGCAGCAACTGCTACACAACACAGACAGGGCACCAAGACATCAGAGCCAGCTGCAAAAACTGGGGTGGCACATCCATGCTCATTGGCATCCGGACTCTGCCCATAAGATGGAAGGATTTGTCAGCCTCTTTGAGATGTTGTGGTACAAACATGGAGATGAACACATCTATGTTCTCCTCGAGCAAGCCAAAGCACAGAGAGAGCTCCATCAGGCCACTAGCTTTCAAGCCGAGACTGAAGAGTACCGGCACTGGCTGGCCACAGCCACAGCCAAGGGCTGTAGAGGGCTGTTCCGCACTTTGAAAACAGATGAGCTTCCCTACATGAGACCTTTTCAGAACCTTCCCCGACTTGAGAGAATGCCAAAGAGGATTGAGCAATGGGGCGAGATTTGGCAAATACAAGACCGGCCTGTGCTGATCGGCAAACTTGAGGCTTTGATCAACAAAGGTCAACAGGCAGCTTCACAGTTGCCTTTCCTTTCTGATGGGCACATCTGGAAAACGATCAAGTCGCTCAGTGTCAAGGCGGCAGGTTTAGATGGCATTGGTTTTGACATGTTGAAGGCTCTGCCGTTTGCTGCGATGAAAGACCTTCGTGAGCTTTTTCACAGCATTGAAACACAGGCCATGATCCCAAGCCAATGGGGGACAGCGCTCATAGCGCTGATCCCTAAATCCAGTGTCATCGAAAGGCCCATCGCCTTGGTTGCAACACTGTACAGACTTTGGTGCCGGGTGCGCAGTGATCAAACCAAAACATGGTCAAGAAACATCCAAGATGAGTATCCTTGGGAGCGAGCAGTGCCAGGCACAGAATGTCTGCAGGTTGCCTTGAAAAGGGCTTTCATGACCGAGCACCATGCAGCCCACAACAGAACGGTGATTTCTGTATTGCTTGACATGTCCAATTTCTATGACCGGATTGATCTGGTGAAACTTACGGAGAGATGGCTGGACTCATCCTACCCTGCCACTCATGCGGCTCTGGCAATTCAGGTTTACAGTGGACAACGAATCCTCGAAGCTGAAGGAGAGGCATCCCGCCCGCTGTGGGCTACCCATGGCATCTTGGCTGGTGACCCTCAGGCACCTCTTGCAGCCAAGGTATATTTGCAGAGAGCACTACGAGCGTTCCAAAAAAAATACCCTCAGCTGCATTCAGACCTGTGGATAGATGATTTCAGTTTTGATGTTGTTGACAGAAACCCGCAAAATGCTGCCCGGATAGCCATTGCGGCGTATGAATTTGTCAAGGCGGAACTTGAAAAGGACAATTTGAAAGTCTCCCCACAGAAGACGGGCTTCATTGTCTCCAACACCACGGCAAAGCGCATTTTGCAGCAACAGCTCACTGAAGGGGGGCCCAAGGTTCATGATGTGATGAGGGATCTTGGCATAGACTGCACAGCAGGGCGACTCCGACGCATTCAAACCATGCGCTCTCGACGCAAGAAAGCTGGCAGGAAGACGGTCAAGATGACTAGCCTGAAGATCCCAAATCGGGCTATCCGCCTCAAGTTGTACAAGAGCAGTATCCTTGCAGGCATCAACTGGGGCCATGAGGCCATGGGTCTGGCACCGCAGGTTCGCCGACGCATTCGTGCCACCATGGCACGTCAGATGGGATGCCATCGCACGGGTAGCGTCGACATTGTCTTCAGCATGCAACCAAGACATCGTGATCCGGATTTTGGCGCTTTCGCAGACCAGGTGAGGCTCTACCGACGTTTCTACGGCAACTGGCCGGAATCCTTGGCCAAAGACCTTGCCAAAGCATGGCAAGTCCAGCGGGCCAAACTCACAGAAGTGAAGTATCCTTGGCAGCATGCCAAGGGCCCTGTCGGTGCCTTACAATGCTACCTCCTGGAGAGAGGCTGGAACATTGACAAGCCGGACGAATGGACAAAGCCTAGCCCAAATGGCGAACCAGAGTTCAAGTTGAGCATGCATGCTGATTGGTTCTATCTCAAGCAAGAGCTGGAACGAGCTCACAAATGGGAGATTGTCATGAAACTCAATCAAAGGCAGATGTTTCAGGAACTGCAGCAGCCATTAGATTGGTTGCCGTGGAGGAGACTCTCGCGCCAGTTGACAAAGAGTCAGAATGTGGCACTCCAAACTTGGCATCAGGGCTCCATTTTCACAAAATGTGCCGACCAAGAGGAGAGCACCCAGTTGATGTGCCCGCATTGTCACCAAGCGGCTACGATGATACACCTTCTTTGGTTGTGCCCAGAGACTCAAAAGGCCTTTGCGCCCCTGGACATTGAGGACAAGAATGAAATTGAGCAGGGCATGAATTTGGAGTTTTGGGCACAAGGCCTGATGCAGCTGCCAAGATACGAGCTCTCAACTGGTGGCGCGGCGATCCAAAGCTGGGGCTCCTGGACCATTCATGATGAGGTCAAGCTGGTTGGTCATGAGGTGGTCACCATCGGGATCGGGGTGACAAGTGCTGACCCGCGCCTCAAATACTTTGTTGTGGCCATTGTCCACCACACGGCTTTCAATGGCCAGTTGTTTCGAAAGGGAGCGGTGACAACGGTGTTGCCGGGGCATCAATCCCTGGAGAGGGCTTGGTTCTATGGTTTGAGGATGATAGCCCACTATGTTGACCTCCAGATGCAGGTGAAAGTGCAAGTGCTCTCCATCCGAGCCTGGGAGGCATGGGTCAATGGTAAGCACCATGAGCGCTTCTACGACCTCAATAGTTTGGTGACTCCAGCCCAACGGAGCCGGATTCGCCCTCTCAGCTTGACGAGAAAGCAGGTCAATGACATGCCGCCTGGACCTTTCACAGTTCAGGCCAGAATGAGGGACGCCAACAAGGTTGCCAAGGAAATAGCTCTCTCTTTGAGACCTGAAGAGCTTGAAGCCGAGATGAAGGTCGCAGACAAACGGTATGCCAAGATTGCTCACTTGGCCATCAAGAGGATCAGGCATCTCATGGAAAGCCCCGATCATTTCTTGCACCAGGCTCGGCAAAAAGGAAGGGAAACTCGCAGACTTGCTCAAGAACGAAAGTCCAAGTTGTTCCTTGACATTGGCAACCAGTCCGGACCTCAGCAGCACCAGTGGCAAGAGCGGCCGAGGGGTTTGCAATGCCTGAAGTGTCAAAAGCGCATCACCAAACACCTCAAGTATGATGCGCTTCAACAGATCCATGATGAAAACTGCCAGGCCGCAGTTGAAGTGGTGGTGAAGGGAGGCGACAACAAGCAATCCAAAGCCACGTTGATCCAGCACATGATAGCTGGCGAACTTCCTGGCATGGCTGACCACACGTTTGTTTTGCAGACTCATTGTGTGGTTTGCACCAGCTGCAATGGAAGAACTTTGAGAAACTCCGCCCAAGACAAGCTCACCACGCTCGCTTTGTCCACTTGCTGGAACCAGGTGTGGGAACCACAAGCTGACTGGCAAGGTCACCCCAGCCATTCATTGTGGAGAAAGGGTGGGAAGGTGGTCTGCTTGGAATGCCAGTCACATGCCATCCCGCATCATGAAGGATTTGCAGCGAGCAAAGCTTTGAAAAAGAGATGTGGCGGACATCAAGCAGAGCAACGAACGTTGCCGACGCTTTTCAACAGCCAAAAGGGCTAGAGAGCTTGCAGGTGTAAAAGACACGAAGAAAAATATTGTATTATATATATATATATCATATGTATGCGCGTGTATGGCACGAGTACTGTAGTCTCGCGCCTTCTCATCCGACTGGTACTCGTCTGGGATGCCCTCCACCATCACCGTCGAGGCCTGGAGCTCCAAAGTTCAGGGATGATGTGACCAAGTGACCCACAAAGCCCGCGGCACGTGTGGGGACTGGACTCCCAAACGGAACGCCCAATCATATTTCGTCCTCCATGAGGACCAATCCTGTGTCTATATGGATTCACTGGATTGTTACGTCCCCATCAACCACATTTTATCCTTTTTATCCATTCATCATTCATCCCATTCTGATATATCCCGCCTGCGGATTTTTCAAGTGTTTCATCCAAATGAAGCGGGACTCACAAAAGCGTCGCATCGAAGTGAAAGTCTCCCGGCGGACGATCCAAACCACCTTGGTTGCGTCAAAGCAATCAGTGCTTGGCGGCATCGGTGGATTTCTCCAGTTCGGCCACGCCACTGCGATGGTGATGGGACCGTAGATGTAGTACAGCCAAGGGTGACTTATCGCAACCTGCAGTGACTTAGCACGCTGGCGATGAACATGCCGACCATCTGAGGAAGTGTGTATGCAAAAAGGTCAAACATAGTGCAAAAGAGCACCAATCCAACGGGAATACATGGGCAATGTGGCTGAGGGCTGTCCCCAGCCATGCAAAACACACACACAAACGTATTTGTATGTATGTAATGTAATGTAATGTAATGTAATGTAATGTAATGTAATGTATGTACACATTCCGCAGCATTCTGGACTAGACCTTGGCTAGAGCTGATATTGATGTGTAAATAGCATTCAATGATCCTCTCTGAACCCTCTCCATCCTTTCCCTCGAGTCACCTCTCTCCAAGATTTGCCCTTCACTGGATGTCATCTGCCCAGGCACATTTCCCATGGCGATCCGGCTGAGGTTGTCCCCGGTTTGCTCAGCAGAGCCATGGCCAAAAAGATAGTTCAGCGGGCTCATGATGAGGAGCCTCAGAGCGGTCATGAGTGCCCAAAGGTGTATCCTTCCAAAGCGGAGCTGCAACATCTACCGCAACCAGCTTGGAATTTGAAGTGTTCACTGATGCTTACATGGTGCAGCAGTTCATGGAATCGTTCAGGGTCATAACGTGCCGCAAGGTCAACCATTGTATAACACCAAACTAGTGCCCTGAGGAGCTCCTCTATGTTTACTGTAATACAAACGGGGCCACGTTCATAATATGTTTATATATACACACATATATAAGCAATATATAAACAGATAAACTAATGTATCATTAGTATACAGTATATGCATGCTGCCACAAACAGTATGTGGATAGTCATCTCAAAACATCTGCTCTTATTTGTGGCTTTGAACTTAAGGGTCGGCCTGCGGATGCAAGTGCTGTTGAGGGGCATTGGCAGGCCGATCTTCATCAAGATCCGCTTGCCTCAGGTGCTTTATCTTCGCACCCAGCATTTTTGCTACAATCCCTATTGTATACATTGTTTACAGCTCTCAGCTAAACATTCGGCAATTGCTTCTTATTCAACCATGTTTAAAACCGTTGAAACCAAGCATTTGGCATCTATACAACTGCGACCACGGGCTCCCATAGGGCCGTAGGGTAGTGTAACTGGTTTAAGAATATCATTTGCGCAAACCTTGGAGGGTGAAGCGGGTGAAAACTGATTCAGAATTCAGATCAGCGGCACATCATGGTGAACTCCAACAACATGGCATGGTCGAGACCGGCATATTTTCGGTGCTCCTGAAAGCACAAGCGTTGACAAAGACCAACAGCCTGTAGCAAGCCTTTTCCGTCTCCTCGTGCACTTTCTTCTCAGAGGAGCTCACCCAGGAGAAATTGTCATCCGCGGGTGTGTCTGGAACTTTGCCGGAGATGCTGTTGTAAGCAAACATCTTGGGATACCTTCAGGGAAAAGTAAAGTACAACTGCTTACAATACACTACAGGAATAGTAGTAATAGTAGTAGTCGTCGTCGTCGACATAGAAGTAGAAGCAGGAGTAAAAGCAGAAGTAGTAGTAGTAGTTGTTGTTGTTGCTGTTGTTGTTGCAGAAAAAGTAGTAGTTGTAGAAGTAGTAGTAGAAGTAGAATTAGAAGTAGTAGTAGTCGTAGTAGTAGTAGTAGAAGTAGTATTAGTAGTAGTATTAGTAGTGTAGGCTGACCAGAAGGTACTTCAGCCATTCTACAATCCTCCAACTCGACATGTCCAAACATAAAGCGGTGCAATGTATACTTTAGACAACCAAAAAACATCTCTAAACACCACATCGGAGCCCCGCCTGCTCTTCAATACAATAAAAGCCACCACGCAGGCCGCGATCATCGCAGAATTCGTCCTTCTCCCCAGGCAGGACAAGGTCATCATAGAATGACAAATCATACGAAAGCCGTGGAAGCTGACGTGCAATATGTTTAAATCTGTCACTGTCCTATGCGAGTTTGCGGCCATGCAGTACAGTATGATCACAAATGATCTGGGTTCAAGGGAGCTGGTGTTTTGCTTGCAGCACGGTGGTCGGCCCGGAAACGACACCCCACAGTCATGAGGCCGGTAAGGAAGGTGGTGAGGTCGCCGGCGGCATTCGTCTCAACGCCAGACACGTCAGCTGCACTGCTTCCGGGCTTGGAAGCCTGGCTGTGATGGATTGTGGTCGGTAAAGCAGCACCATATACTTACTATAATAGTGAATTAAAAGTAGATGGCACGGGGGACCCCTATCTAAAGGTGGTTTATACCGACCCATCGAGATAGGACATCATGGGGTCTGTGCCATCTACAAACCACCGTATATTCTTCTTCTTTACATAATTGAAGATATTAAAGCCTCTCAATATACGAGAATGATTCCACTGGGAACACATCAGCAAGACTGCATCTTTTTGCCTGCCAGGAAGGAGAAAAACAACACCCCTCCCAGATTGACCAGTTCTCTCAAAGTTGTGGCAAGAGCTGCACGCGAACACACACACACACACAAAGGCAACATAGTGGAACATTTAATGCACCAAGACAACCGCTCCATGTCAATCTTCGGTCCTTCATCACATGTACCTCCGAGAGGTTTACAGTCGTCGCCGTCTGCAGGAAGCTCATGTCAAGCTCTTGAACCTCTTCGAGTCACAGAACTCAATTCCAGGCCCTTTAAACATGCAACGTCGTGTTCAGACCGTTTCCAAACAACATGCATAATCATATGCGCTGTTCTGTGTTGGGCATACTTGGACAAGCAATCCGCTTGGATAATTCCTGATTCTTCCCCTTTTGGGATCTTTTGGGTGATGCAGTGAAAGTGGGTCGGTTTCATGGATGGGGTCCATCCAGGAACCACGAACCCAGCAGCGTTCCAACACGAACAATCGGCTTATTATGGGATCTAAATCTAAATTAATTCTAAATTACTCCGAAAGCAATGAAACTCGTATCTGACGTATCAACAGGGTCGCATCGTTTATCTCTCAGATTTATGATATTTATGCATTGATGAAATAACAAATAGTTATTCAATCTGAGTCTGATTCAACATCCTTATTCTTGCAACTCTTGACAAATGTTTGCCTGTGAGAGCCAGATTAAAGATTTAGGCTTGCCGGCCTCCTCGATACACATTGCCGTGGCAGAGTAGACATGCCATAGAACGATCAAGGCTACGGACATGGTTCCTCAGGTGGCAAGTCACGAAGCATGCAGAATATCAATAAATTGGCCACTGCCGTCGTTGGGCAGCAATTCTTTGGCGATTCACGGTGTCAAGGGATTGGAATTTCGGACTTGGATCTTGATGATTTCATTCGACTGGCCAATTTGGACCGTCCATCAGCTTGCTTTGGCAAGAGTCGGTTCGATAATTGGCTTCCAATGGGCTTGCAAAGGCGGAGATTTGCCCTTGAGCCACAACACTCCGAGCATCCTGGGCCCTTGAAGTGCTACTGAAAAGCGTTTTTCAGCTCACTGGTCATGTGGTTGAACAATGTTGAACACCAACACTGAAGACATCTGAAGACACTGAACACATGTCTTGGACCATGGAGCAAGTTTCAAGTCACCCCATTGTCGTCTGACAAACGTGTGTTTCCGCGCGGCTGTCATGACTAGGATCTTAGACAATTGAGAGAGAAGGAAAGGCAAAACGCACCCCACCCACGACTAAGATCATTCAACAGAGCCAACAGCCAAATCAAAGCTCCCCCCCCCAAAAAAAACATATATATATATATAATATATATATATATTTATTTATCTATTTTAAACTTTCTCTAACCTGCTGCAGGAGATGTCGGATATGTCCGAACTAAGGCGAACACACTGGTCCTGCAGCTCTGAGACGGGAAGGGCCTTAACTCCAAATCATCGCTCGGACCGATTGGAAGGAGTGCCACTCAATGCCATTGGCTCAAGGAGCAGCTCAAGGGGTTCAACATGCTCGAAAAATCTCGAAAGATAAAATTACACAATCAAGCCAATGCATTTAGACATCATTAGACCAGTGTTTAAGTATGATGAAGTACGCAGTTTCAGAGATCTGGCCGCTTGGCCGGAGATCCTTTTTCCTCCTCACGCTCCTGAAGCGCTCAGCCTGCCATGTCTCAGCCTCTTGGACTTGGCTTGGAGTAAAGACCTGAGTGGAAGGACTGCGGGTCAGAAGGTTCATAAGGGGGTTTAGGGTTTTGAGCAGTCTAGAAGGACTCAAAACACAGCACTTGCGTAGTGTGGTTCCACAAAAAAGGTTTAGTTTTAGGTGCTTTATGATGCTCTATGGGTGACCATAGGGCATCGATGTGTCACTGTTGGTCGAGGGCACTTGCCACAGCCAAGCCACCCCAGCATTTGTGGCCGGAAAGACTCGCCGGGTTCTGCTAAGATACCTCCTGTGGCTGACCTGAAGCGGTTTCGACAGAAGCCAAATGCGTCATATGGACGCGGACAGACTGTGTTAAATGTGGCAAGCTTTGCAATCAAACGGGCGTTAAATCAAATTCTTGTTCCCAATGTCTGTCCTTGGACAATTCCTACATCTTCATACCGTTGACCAGTGCTCCAACGACCCCATGATGCCACACAACGTGATCGCTGGGGTCTTGGCTGAAAGGCTGGGATGGGAAACAACAGCCCTGGCAATGGCTTCACTGGCCGCTCAGCCAGATCCGATGGCACGGCAGGTGCGGTCTGGGCATGGGCAACGACACAGTCTCCAAAGAAACCCCCCAGATCCTCTCACCGCTGGACATCATGCAGGGCGAAAAAGATCACGTGTGAATGTCAGGGGCCGTGAGTGAAGAGAATTCAAGGACCCTCTGCAAGAAACAGCAGAAGCAATGGCAGGAGACCAAGGAGCTGACATGCCTGGGTCCGGTCAATCAGCACCAACATTTTGGAGTGTCAACACACAAAAGAAAAAGGATCCCATCTTTTGAAGAACGTTTTCAGTCAATCTGTCCAACACCGTAGCTCCCACAAATGAACACCAAATTTGTTGATGGCTTGCTTCTGTACTAGGCTGTTGGGCTGACCCACTAGTAGGAGGGTTGATTCCTGAAACACATGAAACAACTCCCATGCGAGACGTGCCAAGCATCTGGTGGCTGTTTGATGGCGATGTCCACCTCCTTCAGATCCTCTGGAGCTTCCCAGCCAGCGGCCTTGGAAGCAGCTTGCGCAGCCGCCAGGTACTCCTGGCAGACCCGTTGCGGGTATTTATTGCTGGGACGGGGCTTGTGCAACAGTCAGTTTGTAAAACGCCGGGGCCCAGCATTCTTAACTACTGTAACACGAATACAACAAGTATATAAATGCATAACTCCGGAACCGTTGCTGTGAGGCAAATACCAAGGCAAAAGTGAGACAACACATTGTGACGACATTGTGATTCATTATGTCATGTGTTACATGTCATTACACGCCGTTTGGCAAAGATCCATTCTACTAAGCCCAAGGATCCTTTCTCAACCAAAGATACCCAAACCATCAAATTCTTCGCCCTGATCTCCTCTTTGCCGTAGGGTGGTGAGACAGGTGCTGCATAGTACATGGGTGCATCTTCGGTGGTGTTCAGGCCCAGGCGGGTGAGATCAGAGAGTGGCACCGGGGTGTCGCCAGCTTGTGGCGGAAGGGCGGGAAGTGCCTGGCGTCAAACTGCGGGCGTTTTGGCCTTCGAACACCATCCGCAAAGCCAAAGACACATCGACCAGCAAACTCACAAAGTGCAAACATGTGCCACATGCAGAATGCAAAAGCGACGAATGGTTTCAGGGATCCGATTCATTTACTCTTTGGGGCTCATCAATGGCTCCGGAGGGCCCCTACACGTCTTCGAGTCTGGCCTTGGGGCACTTGGAAGGATCCACGCAAGGCTTGGCGGCTTCCAGCTGTTGTGCATCACACTGTGAGAAGCCTGGGTGACTTTTCGACGGCCCCAACCCTCTTCACAAAAGAGCCGTAATCTCCATCATCCATCATCCCATCTTGGCGAATCTGCTCAAAACTAATTACGAAGCTCAGCATACCAGTCTTTCGCCCACAAGGCCGCCATGGCACTCGCTTCTACCACACTCCCCGGCTCTGGACCATAGCTGCCAGGCGCACTGCGACCCACCACGCCCAAACCATCCACCTGAACAGCTGCGCTTGGAGCTCTTTTCTCGTAAGAATGGCAGCATTCGCAGGCATCAATGATCAAAAACACATAAAACCAGTGAGCAGTGAAAGGAATAGAAACCCGGGAAAGGACAACAGCAGGGCGACAAAGGATCAGGCCCCCGCAGAGCAAACCAAAACACAAAAAACATAAAGAGAACAAAAGGATAGACACATAAAGAAAACACGTTGGACACGGCAAAGGTCAGCTCTATCACCCACAGGGCCCCCTTTCCCACAGACCCAGTTCATCTAAACCTCTCTAGAATTTTAGAGGGAATGAACCGTGGAAAGGGATCTCGAATGGGAAACACACCTGTGGGAAAGGAAACTCAGTAGCGCTGGGTTTCTTCGAGTGGTTTTTAATGTTGAACTTCCATCAATTTTCTAAAATCATACAGTAATTTACAGTTGGACTCTAAAATCTTAGAGTTGTTTAGAGTTGGTGCTGGCTAGTGGCTGGATAGTGCTCCCCACAAGCAAAACAAGGCCACAAACCCGCTTCCAAATACTCCCGCTCTAAAGTTTTAGAATGTTTTAGAGTTGTTTAGAGTCAAATCGTTGGGCTGACATTCAGTTGGCAGCACCATGATCAGTTTGTTGGGAGTCTGTAGTACTATTTCAATTGCGATGCACTCCTAAGCACAAACAGCTTTGACAGCTTCCCTCTAAATCTTAGATAGTCTTAGGGTAGTTTTTTGTGTTTTTTTTTTTTTTGCATCGATTAGTTTTAGAGTAGTTTAGAGTTGTTTAGATACGTTTAGAGTGGTTTTCAATGGTTTTAGAGTGGTTCAAAGTTGCTTCAAATAAGTTAATATTATGTATATTACATATATTATGTATCTAAGATATTGGAGGAATTGGGTCTGTCGCAAAAGGGGCTCGAAACTGTCTCTGAAATGAAATGACGTTTGCAATTTGCAAAACATATATAATCCAAAAAACTTATGTGAGGGCATGCAATATTTGGTGGTGTGGAGATTCAATGGGGCAGCTTGAAAAAATCTTGTGGCAGGCGCAGTGCATTGGCAAACGCGGCGTAGATTTCGTGGCGCCGCATGGGGGTCGGGTGGGAGGGCAGAGCGCCTAATTCGCAAAGGTCAGAAGCCCCAGAGCGAACCAAACATCAGAAGCCACCAGCATGTTTGTTTTGCAAAGGTCGCGCCAAATTCGCAAATATGATTAGTTTCGTACACCTCGCGCATTTTGACCAATGGACCACGAAGCCAGCGGACCAGGGACAAGGACCAAAGGACCAGGGCAGCAGGAGACGAGGAGAGCAGGGGACCAATGGACTAGGGGGCCTACTCAGGATATCTCAGGATTATTTTGTTGTTGATGCTGTTTGTTGTTTTGATCCTGTTCTTATTTTAGTCTAGATGCCGAGTTTTGAACGTCGAAAAGCCGCTCGCCCCCCCTGGTCCGCCAAGGCCCCCCCTGGTGCAGTGGGTGGTGGGACATCTGCTTCACAACTCGCTTGACGCTTCGAGACTTTCAAAACGATGGCAAAACGCCGTGTCAGGCCTTGCATGGGCCACACATGCTACTGCGGCTGCCATCCTGCTTCACAAAGCAGCTTGCAAGGCGAGGTTGAGCTTGAGCGGCCCAAGGGTTATTCGCTGGGCTTCTCGTTCCAGGAAGATCTGTAGATACTTATACTGTATAAGTTTATCTAGATGTTGAATATGACATGAACCATTGACTATTGACTTGAAGGGCGCACTCAACGCATCAGCGGGTTGGAGAGACACAAAGTCAATCCAAAACTGCTAGCCATGATTACCCCTTCTCTCCTTTCGCATGTACGAGGTCCACATGCAAGAGACCCCAGCACTTTTGCCCTTTGCCACACCTTAGCGCCAGTCAGGTTTCAATGTCTCATCTCTCTGGCAGCTTGTTCTTTCCACTTGACTTAGCGGCATGCCATTGAGGAAACCAAAGGTCGTGACATGTTGTGACAAACGGGTATCTAAACAACACATGCAGCTCAAAATCCCTGTAACTGTATCGGCCTCTCCCCAGAGCTGTCCTGCCCCTCTTTTTGGCCAAGCCACAGTCATCCATTCGGATCTCACCACTGACATCTGTGCAGTCTGACAGCTTTGAGACCATTTGTTGGTGCTCGCAGCCTCAGCAACCACCAAAGCCGAAATCACACCTGCATCCCACACGTCGGCCGTGTCTACAATTGAAAAATTGCACATGGAACATCATGGAACATCATGGAACTACTCAAAGGTGCTCGATTCGTTCTGTCAACTCATCCTTTTGGGACCCAATAATTTGTTGCCTTGACACTTTTCAAGCGACCCTCCATTCGCAACACAAGACTCAGAACCTGAAGGCTGAAGGCTCATGAAGCTCATGCTCCCCTTGGGTGGGTGCATAGATAACATGTTCTCCAAAGCACCGGAATCACGAAGGTTCTTCACATGTCAACATGCGATCTGCTGGACCAGTTCATGTATGCCGCTGAAAGGCTCATCTCGCAGCTCTCCACCCGTCCTTGTGGGTAAGCTGCATTCCTGGGCACCGACGGCACCGAGGGTGGAAAGTCAAAGATGCGCACCGGGATGACTTAGCACTACAGGCATATTCGAAAGCACATCATGGCATCATGGCATGCTTT
Source organism: Durusdinium trenchii (assembly GCA_963970005.1). Lineage (NCBI taxonomy): Eukaryota > Dinophyceae > Suessiales > Symbiodiniaceae > Durusdinium > Durusdinium trenchii. Next base: position 730,040 of record CAXAMN010017335.1, read on the forward strand.
GCGCACGAACTGGATCCACTGGCCCTCTTGCAACATATGCGTCTTATTGCATGTTTAGGCGCTTACGGTAAGGTGGCTCAAGATATGTTCAAATGTTTAGCTGCCGGGTTTCCGAGGGACACATGGCAAAGGCATACCACTCCACTCGCAGGGGAGGCAAAGATTTTGCTGGTCGAGTTCGAGGAACATGCCTGGCCGAGGTGTCCAAAGGAGCCCAGAACTACGTGGCAAATGGGCAACGGCAACGAACAAATCTGGAACATGAGTCTGTCTGGAGGTGCAGCCAGCAATGTGCAGGTGATTTATGGGAATCCGCGCAATGAGACTAATGTCTTTGTGAGACGAGCTGCACTTTCCTTTGCTCAAGCATGTAGCTCGAGAAACCTGAGGATTGCATCAGGTTGAGGGTGATGTGATTTCTTGTGATCTACTTCATGCTACAAAGTGGAAAAATATGTCATGCTGAGCTTTCGCGGACCACTCACTGCTTCTCACTGCTTACTTTTTTTGTTCTCTCTCTCTCTCTCTCTCGCTCTCTCTCTCTCTCTCTCGCTTCCCCCTCTCTCTCGTGGCCAACGTGAGGAGCCCTTGCTCATTCAAGAAGCAGTTGAGGTGTCTGAGCACTCTGAGTCTGCGCCCGCTGCCAAGTGCACGGCAAGCAAAGATGAGGCGTTCTCTGCCACCTGAAGAGTAAACCGAAGCAACTCAAACAAGAGTTCCGTTGCTCGAAAAGTGAGAGCTCCTATCTGGCAAGACAACCACCAAGAGACCAATGAGAGTATAGTGTTAAAAGAAAGCAAGGATTCGACTGTGTCTAGGGCCTCAGTGCGAGCATCCACAACAGTGAGGATGGCCAGCACAGCACATGGAAAGGCACGCATCGCAACCTCAGTTTTGCTATCCTGCCTGACCCCACGCACCCAAACCCACACCCTCTTGTGATTGATCCTGAGAGAGGAGCAAGGACGCTACTAGGGGCTCCTGGCCTTACTACTAGGAACAATGATCTCCAATACACTGAAACAGCCTAGCCAACGCTCGCGGAACGAGCTCTGTCAGCCCGCCTTCGCCCCGCGGCCGCACTTTTGGCCGGGAGCGGCTTCGTTAGTTGGGCCGAATTGGCTGAAGGATTCGCCCCCCAAATGCTGGCTGATACCGTCAGAAGTGCCCCAGCCAACTCCAGCTGCGGAGGACTCAATATGACTCATCATCATTTTCACCTATATTCACTCCATGTCACTGGCATTATCTACACTCTTGTGGCTGTGCCGAAAGAATATATTGAGAACCATTGGGACGACCCATACCCTGCGTGTCAAGTTGTTCGGGAAAACTGCTGATTCTTCTAAAGGTGCCCAAGCCTTATAACCTTCTCGACCACAAGCAGCTTGATGGCACGGCTCATGCAAACTCGTCATGCACCACCCCGCTCACAGAACAATACCAAATCTGAGGATGGTCATAGGCATCTCGCGCGCCAAATCGCGAGCTGCTTCAACCTGGAAGCCAATTGCAGGACGCACAAAATCAAACTTGGCTATCTCCCACACTTCTGGGCATAGATACCAGGCCCTCGGCCCGCAATTGCCCGCATGGCCACGGGCAGCACGGTTGACTGTAAACAAACCATGGTAAATCCCAGTGATCACTCCGCTCATTTCGCTCTGCCTATCGATGAGCTGGCCCTTCTTCTCAACGATGTCACCTAAGAGCTGTTAGCAAGATGTTGAGCTGTTAGTCTGCCAACCCCGTGGGTTTCGTGATGAGACCGCGTGTGACTTTCCTCGTCTCTGGTCTCCACTTAGTCTCCCAACCCCGTGGCTCTTCACAAGCGCAGCTTTGCCGCCACCTCAACGGGCTAGTGGTGCTTGGAAAAAAAGCGCAGCAGAAACGATTCTCATGGATGGAAGGGGCTTCTGCACCAACTCAGCCACCACATGGGCTGAATATAAGTATCAGTATTTAGTTGTAATCGGTTGTAATTACAGTAGGTGATCCTCCAAGCACACTCTAAAAAGTTTTGCACATTTGGTTGTAGCATGGCCAGTTCACACAATCTTACCCAAAACACACCCACAAATCAACCTCTCAAACACGTTGACCCTATGTTGATGCGCTATAGAACTTATGTATTGTCCATGCCCATCTCGCAAGACTATGACTACATCGGCTACTAAGGTGAACACAGGCCTCCAGGCAGTGTCGCCTGTGTAAGAAACACACCGGCACCCCTGAGGTTCACGCTCCAACTGCAATTCTGGCAGTGAAAGGTTGCTGAGACGTTCCTTGCAACGTTCTTTGTCTGTACAAAAGGTGTGCAAAAGGCTATCTTCCTCGGTGGTAGGAAATGTTTGGATACACTTGGGCAAGAAACACACTTATTAAGTCGCACAAAGAACGTCAAAGCCGACAGTATGATCCCAGAAATTCCAATCTTTTCAGAAAGGTCGACAGGCGAAGTCATCATCCCGCATTTGTCTAGGGATCGGACGCACTCAGCAAGCAAGGGAGCTGCAGCGAACGTACCCAGCTTGTCGATGGGGAGGTGCAACCTGAGCTTCTTCTACACTCCAGGCCGGCCGGCAAGAAAGAGTTTGGCCTTTAGCAAGTTCTGAGAGGGTTGCTCCATCTTGCTCCTCTCCCGCAAGACGAACATTGAACATGTTGGCAAACAGCTGAGAGAACCTCACCTTTTGGAGCTGAGAGAATCCGACCATCGACCCTACGTCTGTGCCCCGTATCTGCGCCATCACTGCACGCAGTGATGCTGCGCTTCCCGCTTTCGGTCCGACATTTTCCGGTGATCGCCTTGAGAACAGTCGGTGATGCTGACAGGCTTGCCAGCCTCAAACACCTCCGCAGAACGCCTGCAGCTTGGCAATCCTTCGCTTTCATCAACAGCATTGTAGCCATTCAGGTAGATGTTGAAAAGCGATCATCTGTCACACTCAAGCTCGGCACAGCTATTTTCTGCTGTGCTTCTTGCAGGCTCTGTACCCATACCGAAACCGCAGCCTGACAACATATAAGGCATAATGCCACAGTAGGGCAGGCTTTGGGGGCCGCTTGAATTGGGTGTGTGATGTTCAAACAATATAAACAATATACTATAAGTTCTAAGTAGAGTAGAGCTTTGACGTTTATCTTGCTCAAGAAGACCCCCACCCTGACTCCGCCATCTGCGACTTACGCTGCTTCTCCAAAGCTTTGGACATAAGCCTTGGCAACAAAATACTAGAAGCGAGGGAAGAATCAGGAAACACAGGTTTTGACGTGCAAAGCTCCCAAGCAAGTAAAGGTGCCTAAATATATATATAACTATATATATATATAACTCTCTCTCTCTATATATATATGAACACTGAATGCAGTTTCACAAACAAGACATTTGGAAATGCACTGCTCATTCTATGGAGTTTCGTGAGGGCATGCGAAATAGCTCTGGAAGCGTCACAGCATATATATATTGATAGTTGGGTAAGCCAATATGCGTTCATGAAACACCTTATTTTTACAAGATTGTGTTTTTACGCTTATGGGTGCTCAGAATATTATGATGAATCTGGGAATATTATGAAAAATTCTGATGATCGTCAGAAAATTCTGATGATCATCAAACAAATCTGATGATCGTCAGAAAATTCTGATGATCGTCAGAAAATTCTGATGATCGTCAGAAGATTCTTATTATCGCCAGAATATTCTGATGATCATCAGAAAATTCTGATGATCGCCAGAAAATTCTGATGATCGTCAGAAAATTCTGATGATCGTCAGAAAATTCTGAGGATCGTCAGAAAATTCTGATGATCGTCAGAAAATTCTGATACCTTCAGAAAATTCTGATACCTCCCTGGGCGGAATCTGCAATATGTGTTTTTTTAAATGTATCTCAATTGATGTATAATTCAAAGATATTTACACATATGAAGGTGGTGCATCTGTTTGCGCATGCATTTTTGGACCACATAAAAGGGACTGGACCCCTAATCTCACAGTGTTACTGGTGTCTCTTAGTGAGCTTCTGACATTCTGACAACAGTAATTTCTGCAGATGGCAGATCACAGAAGAAAAATCTCAGAAGAATGAAGAGTTGTAGAATAGGACTTTGTTTGTGTCACTTGTGTCCCTATGTTCTTGTTGATTGGAATTTGCACGGTCCATCACTCCTTGTGATTTCATGAAGTTCCATCACCATGACTTTGAACACCTCAAACATTACAACTTCAGTCAATATGCGTTTTAAGTGTCCAATCGTTTAAATTTAGTATGTATGGCAACCTTGAATCCAATTTCACACTTGGAAAACGCATATGAAGGCTCCACAATCACAATTTTCTGATACCCTTCTCTCGTGAAACCTCCTAGCTCATTCCTTAAAAGATCTGGAATAAACACAACACATCGAATAATTTTCGCAACACATTCTGCACATTCTGCAACTGAGCTTCGACTCCGATAGTCTGCAGTATGCCATGGCGGAGACGTAGTCCTACATGGGGCTGAATGGTCATGAATTGTCACAAGGTGTCACAAGTATTCACGTCATTAGTCATAAACATCAACCACAGCCAAGCATTCTTATGTTGTTTTGATCCTATTTGGTGTGCCACATGGGCCATGTACCTCCCAAAACACCAAGATCGTCTGGCTCCACTCGCGCCGTTCCTTGGGCTTTTCGGCGGCATCGAACTGTAAAATCTCCGGCCGCAATTTTGCACCTGGAGGCCGCAGGCCATACGAGGAAGGACGCTACTAGGGGCTCCTGGCATCGCTACTAGGAGCAAGGACGCTACTAGGGGCTCTGGCTGACGTGGATGGTTGCATCTTCACCCTGCATTCTGTTGGGCGTCTAGTCACCGGGTTGGCCCGTGCTTGGGCTGTAGCCGCGTACCGTGCCACTGCTCGCTTGCAGTGTTCCACACTACAATGCCTTGTGAGACCGGCTTAAAGTCGTGCCTTCTTTCAACATCTCATGTTTGTGCGAACGATGGGCTCAACAGGTCAGCCACTTATAGCTCCAAAAGTGTTCCCAAAACAATCGCTGGTCTGGACACCTGCATAGCTAGCACCTCGCATATCACTGTATCACCGTATCACCCTTCTTTGTCAAAGTGCTGCTTCCTGGTTGTTCCTGTATCCGCAAAAATAACCTACCAACACAATGCAACACATAGATCTATAGAGAAGACAAGACATCCAACAAAACGGAGCGGAGCACACAGCCGCCTTCATCTGCCTCGTCCGCGTGCAATCGCACAACGGCTCCCAGGTTGTTACAACTATCGCCTCGAGTGCAGGTGCAACGCCATTATGCATCGTGCCCTGAAGTCGTTTCAAAGAAAAACAACAAACATGCATCTACTCTGCCGAAACATCGGTGTTTGAAGCTTGTCAACGCTTCTCCAGCATAAGAAACAACTCACAAAGGCGTGTGCTTAACAGAACCTTCAAAGTCAGGAAAGCAACGAATAGATCAAAAAAATAGAAATAACATGAAAAAACTCTACTGTAGCCGAAGCTAGCAATGATTGCATTGCCAATTCATCTCCTACTCCGAGTGGCAGTATTGTGGTGCAGAGAACACTGTGAGACACTTCTCATTTTGCTGCCATTCGAAGCCTTCATCCTTCAGCCAATGTGCCAAGTCAAACAGGGGCCAAAAACAAGACACATCATCTACAGTAATCGCTAGATACCCTCACCCGGCCTGCTGTCTTGTGATCTGAGAAGCCTCGGAAGCCTTTAGAACCTGCTTACTTTCTTGCCCCATCTTGCGAAAGCAGCTTGAAGAACTCTGCTATCAACTCTTGGGAATTCTATTTTCTTCTCTCTTCAGCACCCCGGCAAGCTAGGCAAAAGCTCCTTGACTTCGTGCGACCGAATGATGAAGCTGAGATCGTTCCTACCAGGGAAGGGACTGTCCGTGATGCCAATGCCCAAAAAGCCGATTCGAAGTGACGACAAAGAAAATATAAAGAAGTAGTTACCAATAATTACCACAGAGTCGCATGAACCATTTGTCTCATTACCATTCACGAACACCACAAGCTTCGGGCATCACTTGTCGGCTGTTCTTATCATACGTCATTGCTATTCCAATAGAAGCTGCCCTGTCTGGGCTTCCCGCCACATGTCGACATTTCAAGCACTTACAGTAACTCATCTTAAATGTCTTAACTCAAACATTGACTGGACAACATGGGAGAGAATGGTCCGCTACATGGGAGGACATCACTTGAGGCCACCCAATAAGGCCTCTTCAGGAATTGCTCAGTCATGTCTGCACCAAACATCTTGGCACTGCCGCCGCGCTGGCTTCCGATGCTGCCAGAGCCATCATGTGGATCCGCCCACCTGGGAGGTGAGGCAAGATTGCCGAACAGTTTTCCAGGGATGAACGCACATGTACACAGTGGCAGACATGGCACACAAGTCACGTGTGTGTTGAATGACTATCTCCAGGCCACATGAGATCATTGTAAATCACACCTTCTTCTCGCACTTCTTGCTCTGTACTTACCTGGAAAAAGCCAGGAGACCACGAGTCACAAAAGAACTCCTGACATTGATTGCCCTTCAAGTTAGAAGATAGGACACATATGGAAACATCACGGTTTGCTACTGTTCGATTTTATCATTGAGATCCAATGAGTTCCCGATTCCTAATTTATGTTTCTCAATGTTTCTTTAGCATGAACAGGCTATCGTACATGCCACAGCCCTCATTGCGGACGTAGCCTATGAGATCTGTTGAAATCTGCTCATGCGCCTTCGAGTTCAGGGTCAAAAACAGCTTAAAGCAACAGTTCCAATCAATGTTGCATTGGACCTAACTTCCAACCACCTCTGATTCGACTGTCCCAACCAAATTGACCCGGTTTGGATCACCATGGCACCGTTCTTGACCCCCCCATGTGCCCACCAAGGATGCCTGAACTCGGTCCAAGGCTGCAATCTGATCCAAACTGATCTCGTTGATCCTGTGGCTGGGCCCAGGCCCAGGCCAGCGGAAGCTTCTTCAACAAACCGATATATAGACAGGACAAATAAATATTAATGACAAACAAACCAAACAAGCAAAAAAGACCAACATACAGTTTACAGTGTACATTACATAATTTTGGAACGTGTATGTTAGTAAGCATCATCATCATTAGATTATATTGGATATATCATTAGCATCATCATGGAGTAGTTGCAGTAAATAGAATATGATAGAATGGGAATGGGAAAAAATGGTCTTGCTTTCTATCTATGCCAATGGGATTGCACACGTCGCATGCACAGTATACATCCGCCGTACAAACTTCCACTTACTTGGGCATAGCGTGAAAGAAACCATTGATGAAACGTGATGCAAAGCTGCAGCTAGATGCCGCCGCTTTTTTCAGGCTCTCCTCGGAAGACCTCCATGAGTCACGAAGACATCTTCGTTCACCACATGTGCCAGTGGCAAGGCCCTCGGGGAGACGTCTTCGGCTCGAAAAAGGACCGACAGTGTAGGGAGTCCAAGTGGCACGAAGGATCTCTGAAAGGCGGCCCACACTGGCAACTCGGCGTCATACCTTAAGAGGCTCGGTGTGCCCACAAAGCTTTGGAGCAATAGCCCGAACAAGCCTCGCAATGCCCTCGGTTGACAGATTTCTGAATGCCTTCTATTGATCAACCATCATCAACCATTCCTACAGTCCTCAGCACAATGGTAATTCACGGTTTCCCGTCAACCTGAGATCAAATGCACAAACAGACTTCCTTCTCAGCAGCCGGCTTTGCTAAGACCTCTCCTGTGAAGCCATAGTAATAGTTCATCTGCTGGTCCTGGTGAAGGACCGATGAGCACAATGTGGCCGTAACCCCAAATCGCAGTACGCCTCAATTTCCCGCCGCCTCGTGGTTGCCTCGCCCCAGAAAGAAGTGCTTGGGCAAGGCCAACTTGAATGCCAATAGAATCAGCATGATTTCTACGGAGTATGACCTTGGTTTGGTGGATTGCATGTCATGTCATTTCGCAAAAGAACAGCAGCGGCCTTGGGCACTCGACCTATCGGCACATACTGAACGGCCCAAACACATGTCAGCACTTGGACACCTCGTGTCGACGACACAAGCTCTTGGCTCACACCTGCACTATCATCCCTCTTGCAGCCCCACAAGAGCCAACCGAACAACCTTGACAGCCGTGGCACCCACGGTCTACAAAGTCACCGTTGAAGAGAAACGGGTTCTCTTCACTTGGCCATCCATTTGCTTCAAAAATGCCTCAAGTGCAAGAAAACACTTTGGATCGCCCCCACAAAACTTCAAAGCCAAGCCCCTCAATGGAGCCACACATAGCCACAAAACCCGAACGACAGTAATTACCCAGAATGTTTGATGATTTTTGCAGTGGCACATCACGAACATCGGCTGCAAGATTCAAATAGCTCTTGAGCGCTTGCCCCGAGGTCAACCTTGCTAAGTATGCCCAATCTGCTCAGGTTGTGGGAGGAAAATGTACCCTATGGGCGGAAGATGTGCCTTATGATTGCCAACCTGGGCGTCGACGACAGTACAACTCACATGGCACTTACTGTAGTACGTAAACCAAAACCAACATGAGGTGTCTGGATGCTGCTTATTCCGAATCTGGACGTTGCTGAATTGGAGGCCTTCCGAGCAGCTTAGGAAGTCAAAAAGCTGTCCATGGACGTCGCCGACGACGTTGAGGTATTCCCCGACGGGCACCTGCCGCTGTCGGGGCGGAGTTGGTTTGGGGGGAAACAGAACATGAAGCCAACAAAGTTAGCACTCCATGGATGTGAAAGACCAGCATGAGAGCCTGATATGAAGGATGGGGCTAGGAATTCTCGCGGATTCAGGTCCAAAGACCCCCAATTTAAGGGGCACCGCAAGGTCCGGCTAAACAGCACAAACTCGATCTGATGACGCAGCCGTGAGGTAAATATGTCTGGACTCTGGACTTGAGTGGCTGGGTAGGCTGGCCCAGTGGCTGATACAGAACAACACCTTCATAGAGTCCATACACAAGCATCTAGCATATTGTGATTCTGTGGCTGCACTAAGGCAACCGGACCTGCTCCGCAAGCGGTCACAGCGGAAAACCCTACTTGTCCAAGCCTGAACTCGAACGAGCGTCTCCTCTTGCATCAGCATCCTGCAAAATCGGAAGTCCAGGAAGACCAAAATTGGACTCGCCAAAGAGTGCAAGCAAAGCTCCCCACAATTTTCCCAGGGTCGATGAGAAAGGCTTCTGAAGGGACCCCGCTTGCTAAATTCATGAAGAATCCTGTCGCAATGTGGTCCCGCCTCTGTGCATCTAGCAGCAATTTCATGGCATCTTCCTTGGGAAGCCTGGCCCGACCTCAAATGGTATGATCAGGCAGCGCTGCTCGCTCAAAGCAGATGTTGGCAAGGAACGTAGCTATGGTGAATGATCTTTCAGTTCTTTGGTCGGCACTACGCAACCAAAGTGCAATAAAGCGCGTGATGAATGGCAGTTACGGCCAACTTGGCCCAAATGCCGGGCGAACACATAAAATGTTTGGAGAGGCTAAAGACGCGAAGGCCCTGCAGCGCTGTTCGTCGAGTGGCTTGAGCTGCGGAAGAAGTCGCACAGCTCGTGGGCAAAGCTAAGCAACTTCCTAGCTGCAAATGTGCTTGATCAGTGGCTAAATTTAGGAATCAGCTTTCAGAATTTGGCTTCCAAGCACTGCTAACATGACCCGCATTCACCAAAGGAAACATCATGATCTTAGGCTAAGCGGAAAACTGGTTTCTGAGGTTCCAATAGTTCACTCAGTTCATTCTGCCACTTGCGATGTATGGGAACTATCCTGCCGCCGAAGAGCTTTGGGTCTTCCACGCCAGGATAGCTAGGCGCAGCGATTTCCCCACTGCTTTTCTCTTTGCCTTGCCAAGGGTGACCCAACGAAAACGCACTTCTACTAGCGATGGCCTCCAACCTAATTAATAGCAATGGCCTCAAACCTACTAGCAATGGCCTCCAATCTGCTAGCGATGTGCTAGCCACATAACGACAATCATCTCCAACATTTCGCTCTTTGATGCTCACGTGCCGCAGTTGGATTTCTACAACGAGTTCTGGCAATGGTGTCTGGCACAGTCTGGATCACCAACATGCATTCATTATCATTCAGATCAATTTATGTAATAATGGCGAGACAGGTTACCAGGTTTGTAGGTCGTGGATGGTCGTGGTAGGTCTTGGACTACGATCCAACAGCTACTGCTAACTCTTTCAAACGCCTTGAAGATAGGCATGCTACCCAACACCTGCTGGTGAACACTAATTGGCCGGAAGCCAAGCCGCTCCAACGTTGCACCCTTTGCTTCCTCGATGATTGACATCGCCCTGCAGCGTGCCACGTGTCTTGCAAATTCAACCTTCATCTACCCCAAAAGACTAGACAAGGGTTCTCCAAATCCCGGTTGAATAAGATCTACAGTAACGGTACCCTATTCTTGAGCCATGGTTATGGCCAGAATCTCAAACGATCTCAAACGTATGGATCTTCTTGCAGTCTGGCCTCGCCATCGCAGGGCACTGATCAAAGCAACGCCCAGGCCACTGGAGACGGCATGCCTGAAAGGCGGAGATTGTCAAACTGGCCCTAATGTGCTGACATCCCAACAAACATCCAGCCGGGGTATTTGTCCGAGACAATGACTTAGCCAATGACGGTTAAAATGTGAAACGAAATGATTCGACTAAACTTGAGTTGGCTACTGTGATGTTATGTTAATTATACTTATATATATATACACTATTATATATTATATATATTGTATAGGTTAGGTTGAGTTAGGCTTTGTCGAGAAAGTTAGGCTCTACCAGGGGCTTAGTCGTAAGTCACAAAGACATCTGACTTAGGTTCTAAGTCATGTCTCTGTCAAGCAATCATACAAAAAATCACATGACGCCAAAGCAAATGATAAAGTCGTTGTGATAGCAATATTGCATACACACTCCCACCTCATGGGTTCAGAAACTGCCAAGAAACCCATGGAGAAAAAACTCGCAAGACTTAACTTTACTAACAAATCTTCAGAACGTAAATGTTTGACATCATCAACAAAATGTGGTTAGGAAAGCGAACCACAAAAAAAAGGATCCATTCCTACCTCATGTGGTGGCCAGAAAGTGCCCGTGTCTCTGTAACTCCTATCTCATGTGCTGCACACCGACAAATGCCAGCAAAATTTAGGTCCGCAATGCTTATTTGAAGCTATTGCCATGCTTGCCAAAACAGCATCGCAAACTGATGAGATGGGACTCGCACACACCCACATGGTGCACAACAGCTGTGTACACATGAGATAGGCGTTGTGAACTTGCCATATGTTCAGGAAGTCCTAAAGTCACCCGTATCCAGTACATATCATCGTAAAACTGGCAACACTAACACTCCTCCTTTCAATTCTTTGTGGGTAAAGGCCGCCTAAGCTTGCAAATCTTTGAAGTCTGAGCCGAGAGAGTAAGAATGCCCATGTCATTTTGACCTGCTGCCCTCCTGCCTCGCAGGTGCATTGGGTGTTTGTCCGTTGACGGGCGCTCTTATAGGCTGCGATTGGATTAGCCGCCCAGCTGGGGCTGCAAGGGGCGCCACAAAGGCTGCCATCTGCAAACAGGGAGAGCTTGACATGTCTACGCGCGCCAATGGACTTCTTTTTTCCAAAGGGTTTTAGTGACGGCTTCTCAAACCCGCGAACCGCATTCCCCCTGCAGGAGTGAAGCAATTACTGGAGTGAAAGCAGCTGCCTCCTGGTTTCTGTTGTTCTGGTCAGGGTTCCTTTTGAATCAGCCCTGGGAGAATATGCAAAGGCCATCTAAGCATATCCAAGCTAGTCACTTCGATGCTTCTATTGTTTGCAGCTACGGGCCTGCCTTGCCAAAGGCCTTTAAAAAACCTTTCAAAAGTAGTGCCAAAAATGACCAAAACCTTGCAAAACCAAGACTTCTACCACTTTCGGGGAATCTTAGGAATCTGAGGTCTTGTCCTGTTTCCTTTAAAAAACCTTTTAACAGTATATAGTGCCAAAAATGATCAATACCTTGAAAACCAAGACTTCTACCACTTTCGGGGAATCTTAGGAATCTGAGGTCTTGTCCCGTTTCCTTCAAAAAACCTTTGAAAAGTAGTGCCAAAGATGACCAAAACCTTGAAAACCAACACTTCTCCCACTTTCGGGAAAAATCTTAGGAATCTGAGGTCTTGTCCCGTTTCCTTCAAAACCTTTGAAAAGTAGTGCCCAAAATGACCAAAACCTTGAAATCCAAGACTTCTACCACTTTCGGGGAATCTTTAGAAATCTGAGGTCTTGTCCCGTTTCCTTTAAAAAACCGTTTAAACACAGCTGTCACATCAGTTGTGCCCCATTCTAACTTGAGTTTACCCGGGGTCTCCCGGGTGAATTCACCACAAACCTGCAGAATTTGCAGGAAACAAACATCTTTCCATAGATGTTTGGCTGGCATTCTAAGCGCCCAGCATTCTAAGTGTCAAAAAAGAATGAGGCCCGACACAGAATGACGGTCAATTCCTGCCCGGGTCCCGTATTGCTCGCCACTCAAAAAACCCTTGTCCTCATTCTATTTTCAGTCCGCGTGTATAACAAGGCCAAAGCTTGTGCAAGGTGGTTCACATTTGGGCCTCAACAGAATCTGCCTGGATACCCTTGTCTCTTAGATGCACTGCGCAGGCCATGACTGCTTTACTTTCCATCGCCAGAACAACTGGCGTGGCATGGAAGCCCAAGCAAATCAAGAACGAAAGTATAGCAGCTGTCGCTCAATGCCTTGTTCGCTGGGCCTTCCACTGAATGGATTGGGAAAAAACTGAGCCAAGTGCTACAGGTGTTGAAATCACACGCAGCCAGCGCTCTGATGAAAGATCAGTGGCTCGATTCTATGACTTCGTAATGGGGAACCTCCAATTATTAAAGCAATTTGAGAATTTACCTTTAAGATGGGGGGCCGAGATGGTTCAGGCCTGTGTCCTGGCGAATGCGACTTGAGGCCAAACCATCACTGGTTCAAGGCTACGAAGGAAAAGGCATGATGAATCCTACTAGTAGCTCCTGGCCAAACTACTAGTATATAACAAGAAGCTACTAGTAACAAGGTACAAATTCTCATATTCTGCACGTGCGATCAATTCACAAAGGCATGCTTTCTCGGCGTCCGGGCTCTTCACATCGCTTTCGGAGCCCACTGGCCTCAAAGCAGGGGAGCCGGTCCAAAAAAGAAAGCGTAAACAAAACTATGGCTCTGTTAAAGGGAGCCTGAAAAAAACACCCTAATATAGTATATATATGTATCTATATCGGTATGTGTATATAGATACATATATATATACATATATTATACAGCTATATATACAGTATATAAATATACACATGTTATCTCCAATTTGCCAAACATCGATGCACCGACGGGTTCGAGGATTAGTCTATGGTCGGTGTGTCGGTGCAGGTGCATACATGATACAACACATACAAACAAGTACGATGTCAAGCCCTCCTGCCAACACAAACAGGAACCGCTGACCATTGCTGACCTCATCTCTTTAAAGCATTTCATCCGTCGCCTCTTTTGGGCTTTGCTCGGGACAGGTGATCTTTGCCCGTCCAACTTGGATCCTATGCCACAAGTGTCCAGCAGTGAAGTTTGCGCGGTGTGCAGTGGGTCGTGCTGCCACATGATGCGTGGCATCACCCAAGATCCAAGTATGTGCATTAGCATGGCTGATCAGGCTGCTGCCTGCGAAGGGCCTGCAGTTCACCCAAGATGATCAGCTGTTAACCATCATTAACCCATCTACGCTACAACCCAATGCAATCAGGATCGTCACTGGCAAGGACGAAGTCAATTCCTGTGCAGTTCACGGTTGAAAAGGCGCAACTGATGCCGCAAAGGAAATGATAGATAGGTGATAGCCAGTAAAAGCACAAACTGCCCCCAAACTTATCAATGCCGGTAGAATATGACATGCATTGTCATTCGACAATGCCCTTGGCCATCCTTCAGAAGCTCTATTTACAGTTGTTATAGACTGTTTTTGTGGCACCCAACTTTTCTCCGCAGCTCCATGAAAGTCCTTCTATGTCCTTCTTGACCTGCGCCTGGACTCAGCAACTTGTGGCTGGTGAGTTTCCGCTCAGGCTGAGCGTAGTAAGGGTCAAAGCTGTCCTCCATGATAGGCATGGCTGATCCGAGCATCATGGCCTTGATAGTGATGAACTTGAGAACCTTGGATGGCGCACTCTTGTGGAGAAGGGTTTTTTCTTGTCTGACTCGGTCTTGCTGCTGCTTGACCTTGGGTGTTCACAGCTGCAAGTACTGCGCTTCATCAACATAACTTACTGTAACCCTTGGCACCTTTCCCTGGGAAACCTGGTGATGAAATCAACCAAGCGACGTCGCTCTTGTATTGCTTGGCTAGCAGCCCTTGGCGGGCGATCCACCCGGGTTTCCTTTCTAATGTCTGTTCCCAATCCTGTTCCCAAACAGCATGCCAAATACACCCAAGGTGCTAAAATTGATGATCATTGCTATTCACTTTTCATCTACTCCGCTGGCTGGCAGCTGGCATCCTCTGAGGCTCTCACGAGACACCCTGAGCATGGCGTGGCATATCAGCGAGCTGCACGCTGGCGACAGCGAACGGTTGACGCGCAACCCGCTGCCGCGCTGCTTTACAGCAGGGCTTCTCCTTCACAAAACCTCAGTGCGAAAAAAAACACAATATGTTTATCCTGAGGGCCCCTTAGGTGACACATGTTGCAATGCTGCTCTCTTAGAACAAAACAAGTGAAACCCGCGGCGCCAAGCCTTTTGGCACCAACCTTCCAGGCTCCCAGGTGAAACTCAAGCTTTGATGGATGATGGCTGAGCCATTTCACAGTTGCAACAGCATGCTGCTTGGGGTCCAAAAAGGCGTTCCAGTGTGGTGACCCCAACCCCTTCTTGGCACTGCTCTTCTTCAATGACTGTCCTCTTGAAGGATGTCAGCAAGTTGAGAGTCGAGGAGCCAAACCTGCGCTGTGTGGAGACACTGGAGCTCCATGCAGGGCCGCTATGTGGAAGCAAATCCTTCAACGGCTTCTGCTCAACTCCGCTCAAATCGATCTCCACCTTAGCACCCAGGGACCGAATGGTCACGGTGGGATATGCAGAAGAGATCTGCCAACGTCCAGGCATTTCCAGCAATGCAGTTCCATCTTCCCGGATGTGCTTGAAGTAAACATTGGCATGGGCCGTCAAGCCACATTCAATCTCCTGACCCACTGCCCAGGAAGCACTTGAACGTCGTTTGGCTTCATGGCCATGGACATAGCACCTCCCATGGTCTCCTTGGAAGCCCACCTCATTCAGAGCCCATCCCACCATGTCCACCTCGGGATCCACCGCGTGACGCTCCGCACTGAGGCCGATGGCGATTTCTCCAAAAGATCCGACCTCCAACACGCGTAGTTTGAAGAACTCCCCAGGAGATAAAGGGACTTCGCCCTGGAAGGTGTTCACTTGTCGTAGTCGGCTGCTGTACTGGGCCACAAAACGACCTTTGGCTCTATAAATGTTGCCATCATCATCGGTGACCAGCTCAACATCTACCTCTTTGGGCAAATCATAGGGCACGATGGCGTCTTCGATCAGCGATGCACGGACCATCAAAACGGGAACGCTACGTCTCAATGGAAGGGATTGAAACTTTGTAGGGCCTTCCAGAATGGCATCTTGAACATTGATTCAGAATAGATGAGTACATAAGGTAATTATATAGTATGTGGAACATGGTAATATTGTGAAGGCCTAAGAATTCCTTGTGCTGTGGATTCCTACCAATTCTCACCACCCCATCGAAGGGATGGTTTTTTCGGGCTTTGTGGCTGCGGATTCTTCGGCCACGTCAACGGCAACGTGCTACAATACGTAAGTGGATCGGTGGTTTGTCGTCTGGTGGATTCTGGTGTAAGTAAGGTGTATGTCGTGAGTCGTGTCATTCAATGTGCTGACAGCTCGAATGACCAAGCGTCATTCATCGAATGACCAAGTGCATGAGCCCACGACAAATCCGCACAAACCCTTGCAGCCAAGACGCATAGACCCACCTTGGATAAAGACCGCGGTTCATTCAACACTCCAAGCCCTCCAGAATAAACGTTTCACCATCTTGGCTCACAATGTGGAAGCCAACAACTGCTCACGAACTGCAAGCGTTTTGGTGTTCATCTCTCGCCCTGGTTTGACATGTTTTGACCAATTGGATCACAGCCAAGCCTGCTGCCGCAACAAAGCAATTACTAAGAGCCTGCCCTGAAACCTCTACACAGCTCTAGCCCTGCGCAGTCGAGAAGTTGCTAGCTCAAGGTCCCCACACAACTGACCTGCTAAGACTATACATATATATATGATCCACTCTCACTGCGCCAGCATAGCGCATTCTTTTTCATGCAA
>CAXAMN010017335.1:760899-812240 GCA_963970005.1 Durusdinium trenchii
CCTCCAACCTACTTGCGATGGCCTCCACCTAATTGCGATGGCCTCCACCACTGATTTACCAAATTTAATATGACACTGTATCAAATACATCATCATACCACACCAGGCACACACTCCGTCACACGGTCCACCGCCCGCCTGGCCTGCTGGTGCTTTGGAGGATCTCTGAGGCTGTAGCTCCGACTCCTCAAATCCAACTGATGGAGTGGTGCTCACTGCCTGGTCCCCAGCAACTACGATGTCCATCTCGGTGCCTAATTATGACAAGGGAGAATTACAGTAACCATTCATGATTTACGTCCCATTTTACCAGTATTGAGCCTACACGATTGATCTGACTTGATCTGTCAGGTTCAGCTCCTGTGGGGTGAAAACCGAGCGTTGAACACTCCCGGTCTCAACGAGTCTCCTGTCTCCAGGTGGGTACCCGCCATGAGATGTATTTCCTCTAAGCGTTTGGGCTGCTGATCGGCAGAACTGCCGTCATTTTCTGACTTTCAACACACAGTTCAGCACAGTTAAACATTGCATGTAAAGTTTAGCAGCACAAGTGCAAGTTGCATCGTTTATTGCACCACATCGGTGGTGAAAACAAACATTCAGTCAAGAAGAATATATCTTACAAATACATTTCAAACACTGAGGCACGCCGTTAGGAAAGCATTTCCTCAATCAAGATCCTCAAGGGAAGTGCCCAATTGCACGCCCAAGCGTCCCAACCACATAAAACCCTTGAACGTCTCAGTCCTTGTCGTTATCAAGAAACTCCCGGAACCACACGCGCTCGAAGAATTCCAACCTCAAAAACGGGTCCCTGGAGAACGACCAAGAAAATCTGGCTGGGTTGACATCACAGTGGTTGCGTGTGGTTCAACTGTGCCAACCATTTGTTGCATGAGTTTCGGCATAGCTTCGGCGCATGTCGTCGACTAAAAGCACAGTGGGCACACAAATTGAGAAGGACAAAATGGCAATCAGCCAGTGCTAGCTGCTGAGAGCTTCCTTCTTCGGGTCTTGCCCAAAAAGCACTGTGAAAGTGCTTCAACTGCACCTGAAACAAAACCCTTGCTGGATGGGCACGATGCCGTGGCCTCAGGGAAATTTTGCCACAAGTAATATAGCCGCTGTAAAAGGTCAAACAGTCACCAGTTGTATGTGAACCTGTTGTGTCGACCGAGTGGTCTGCGTTACAAAAAGGTACAAGAAAACGAATCTCATCCATCAGCAAGGGCTCCACATGGAGCCAATCACCGGCACGAAGTTGGTCGAAGCCGGTGAGATCCGGTGAGCGAAACCTCCGATTGAAACCGGATCTCGTCAGCTTGGTCTTGGTCTGCACTGCAGTGCTTCGAGAACATCGAGGGGGACAATGGTGGGATTTCAAAGACGTCTGACAGGGACTCGACTCTAGATCATCCTGTACAACCTAATACCAACGGCCTAGTAGTGATGGCCTGCAACCTAATCGCAGTATTGGCCTCCAACATCCTCCAACTGATTACTGGATCGAGATGTGCAAAAAATGTACAAACAAGTTAGGTCTCAGGATGTCTCAAGTACTGTATCTCGATCTTGAACGAAGCACTCACATGCCGCAGCGATGGACTTGGCAACCCCGTTTTGAAAAAGTTTTCCCAGTCACATGCAGAGACGAACCGTTTCTAAGACTGGGTCCGGGGATGAGGCAATAAACACATGTTGAAAATCACTAAAAGTTTCTAGTATTGTATCTAGAAGCTTCCTTGGGAATCGTTTCACTGGGAATCGTTTTCCCCTGTAGTAACAAGAAGCTTTTAGTATGTTGTTGAAGCTTCTTAGTAACAAAAAGCTACTAGGTTGGAGGCCATCGCTACTAGTAACAAGAAGCTACTATATAGGTGGAGGCCATCGCTATTGGGTTGGACGCCGTTGCCCAGAACAAGAAAGCTTTGAAGCTTCTTAGTAAGAATAAAGCTTTCTCCGAAGTTGATGCTGTTCGCGATTCCTCGCCGTTGATCCAATCTCCATCATCCCTCCGGCCAAGTAAGTTGACGAGAACACGGAAACATGGCTACCTGGCTACCTGTCTTGCAAACGAATTCCATGAAAACCGCTGCTGGTCACCCAGGTGATTGGCAGACGCCTTCACAATGCTCCTTGTTGAGCCTAGCTCCTGCAATCTAATGTGGTAGTTGAATCCATCATGATCAAGCACTCAGTAGCAAACAAGCATCAACAAGCTAGAATCCAATTTAGGTGTGAGTACAAGCTCAAGAGTCGGGAGCATCTTCAAATGCCCTGATTACTAGTAGGCATATTTTGCCTGCTGTGCAGGGTTGACCCTTCGCGCCGAGGGTACTGGGCGCGTTGGGCTCGGCGGCATGGGCTGGCCTACTGCTTCACCAGTGACGATGGGTTGAAACGGGAAGGCCTGCAAGTGCCAACTTGCAAAGGGAGTGTTCTTTCCGGAAAGATTGCATGCGTGCAGTGCCTGAAGAGCAAGATATGCTCAAGAAACATAATGAAGAGATCGGCCGATGTCCATGTTATGGAGTTGGCCACTCTGCTTTGCTGAGTAGCTATCTGGAATCCGTGCGAAGTGGCTTAAATGTCTTGGTATGACGAGCTTCAAAAACACAAACTTCCTATCATTTCCTCCACCACATGCAAACCCACCTCTGCAGGTGCAGGCCTCACGGTCCTGAGCAACAAATTGGACCCCACCTGTAGAAAAGAGCAACATCATAGCGATGGCCTCCACCCTAGTAGGAATGGCCTGCAACCTAAGAGCGATGGCCTAAGGGCCTAGTGATGGCCTCCAACCTAATATATAGCGATTTTCTTTAGAAAGCACAAAATGACAAGTTTGAACCCAGCCTAGTCCCCTCATGATCCCGCACCTGCACAAATTGGATCTGTTAATTCAATCTGATACTCACCTGAATGTACTGGAAGATACTGAGTGGAAGCACACGATTTTGCCAACTGAAGTATTCATGAATGTCACCTATTTGTTTGTTCTAGCCAGGTCAAGAGCTGGTTTACGACTTACAACCTCTAGCATCTTGGAGTCTTGAAGCCAAACAACCAAGGACTTCGCCTTCGTCCCCCGCAACAGCCAAGGCTCCAATTTCCAGAGGCCTGAAGACTTCCATCTCGACCATCAAAATGGGAGAAGGTGGCCCTGAGCTGCGCCTGTTCCACATGGATGGATCGCCAGGAAGCCCACTCTCGGGGCCGTCACATCTCTGAATTCCTTCTGTCACCCCCTCCAGAATGGGCACTTTCAAAGCTATGATTTTGGTAGGAGAATATGATGGACCATCAGCTCTACATGCTCGACACCAACTGGCTATGAGCTGCTCGCCCTGCGAGCCTCGGGCCCACGCAGCATCAAATCCCCACAAATCTCTGCTGCATTGGTTGGCAATCCAGAAACCTCCTGCCAGCGGATCTCGCCTGGGCAGAAAAGCTGAGATCGTCTAGGCTTCCTGCCTGAAATGGATTCCAGTCACTCCAGAGGCCTTCGAATTAGTTTCCAAATCCACGCAGGCCATAAAGATTCTTAAACAGATTTTGGTGGCATATTCGCGCCTGGCCCCTCGCGATCCATCTGCACCTTTCCAGTGATCTGCAGGTCCATGCCGCTGGGCCGCACAGGCCGACTACCAGTGCCAGTGACCAAACCATCAGGATTGATGGTGAGGGAATACCTGGAACAAACCCTTGGCATTCTTTTTGTCTCCAAATCACAATAGTTACGGTACATAACTTGACGGAACAAAAGGTAACATTTCAAACCAACTGTTTTGGATTGCCCCCGACCTTATAAATAGGGCTGTTTGGGATTGCTCGCGACAAGTACCAGGATGTATAGATTGCATTTTGTTTCTATAATTACATGTGCCTGCATGTGCAATCATATGTATACTATATATATATATAAAGATGCAGCGCCTCTGTTTTGTCCACTTCGCAGCAGGTTGGTCAAGAAATATAACACAATCGAACGAATCAGACCGCAACACCCTGAAACAGTGACTCCTGAGTCATCTAGAAGGGTCGACCCAAGACACCCGGCCACACCCTGAGTGCAAGGGTTCGCCCTGGTTACTCCACCTTCGAACGAGCCTAGCCTTCGAGTTTCCCAGTGGTAGTAACCTTCAGGGGTGTCGGTCCACGAAAAAAGAAACTGCCCCCCCCCCTCCTTTTCTGGCTCTTCTGGAAGCTTTCTTCTTGCCCTTTCCACGGCCCCCTGTCCTTCCGCCAACGGACGGAGGCTCAAGTGTGGAGACTTTCGGGCAACGGATGAAGTTGGTATAAACAGTCAAAAAAGGCTTTAGGCGGAGGTCACTCCGTGGTACCTTCATCTGGGCGAGAACTGCTAAGCCCTCGTTCAAATATATTCTGGCACTCTTCTGAGTGTGCCAACGCCCTTGAAGGAGGATTCGATCTAAATTCTGATGCTTTTGGAACCAATGCGTGGCCCCACCCCTTCTCAATGAGTAGGGGCGAAAGCCTAGATCGGAAATACCGAGACCTTCTAGGCACGAATTGAAAAGAGCTCTCCACTTAGCGGGAGACGGAGTGAGGGCAGTAGCTGGGGTAGCACAGCTCTTCCAAGCTTTCAAAAAACGAACAATCGGCTCGTATCCTAGAACCACGCTCTCTGCGGCTCCATGGCGCTTTCCGCCTTTAGTGAAGCCAAGCGAAATGAGGGCTTGGAGCTGACCATCTCCACATTGCATATGGGATGACGTGAGCCCTAGGATCTCCCCTGTGCGTAACATGGAGTAGAATCCAATTAAAAGGGAAAGAGCAAAAGAGGTCCATTCATGAAATAGGGCCCAGCCAGCCATAGCGAGGACTATATGCTCAGGCAGCGGTGGCGCGCGAGAAGGGATCTCATTTGCCTGCCACGTCCGCAGGAGCCGCCAGGCTCCCGGCATAGCCCCGCGCAGGCTAGGCTGGCTGTCTTGCAGCCCGGCCAAGGTATCACAAGCCTGGCCTCGCCCCTTTCCAGTGGCCCACAACTCTTCCAGATAGTCACACACCAACGGGTCAACCTTTTGCTTGTTGGTGGGTAGGTCCAAGCCTTCATGACGTAAGAAGGTGAAGAACTCTTGGAGCGCTTTATCATAGCGCTTGCGTGTACTGGGTTGCACCGTCAATTGCCTCAAAGTGCCCATACCTCGCCTAATCTTGCCACGCTCCTCTGGTGTAGCTGCTTCTAAAATTCGCTTAGGCATTGCGATATTTGGTACGAACCCGCTGACCCCAGCGTGAGGGTTTGTCAGCTGGGTTCTGGTCCGTGGCCACATAGGCCCAAAGCATTTGTGAGTTGCTACACAGCAGAAGAGCGTTAAGGCGGGAGACGGTGGATCGAAGTTTGCGTGAACTGGTTCGACCTCTCGTAAGGGCATGGAGGCAAACGAGGCTGTCGGTGAGGTGCAACATGCGGCATCCCATCTGCTGTTGGTGCTCGATCCGCCATCGGACCGCATTGAGGATTGCGCGCATCTCCAGGGCGTTGATGTGCTCCTTGCCCCGCGTCCAGGTCCATCCACTCACTATCTTCCAGTGCCAAAGACGAGCAGGCACCGAGGCTCTCAGGCGATGATAGCGCACCAGCTGGGTTGAAGGGGTAGTCAACAAAATATCCTCACCTTTCACGCTGATCAGGTTAGCCAGCTTACGGGCTAGGAGCCTTTGAACGCCCAACTTCCCCCGTGCCTGACGCAAGGGCAGGCGAACCAATCGGCTCTGCAAGGAGGTTGCCGCTCCCGGTTGGCAAAGATCAATGATTGCTTGTGGGTTCAAGGCCGGTGCCAAACCCAAAGGCCGCAACAACTGGTTCAACAGCCACGCAACCACCGGAACACTCCAGCTGTTGCCAAGAAGGGTCAACCTGATGTCGTCGGAGGAAGACAACTTCCGCTCACTCTTGGAGACGCAAGGTGCAGTGTAGTGTAAGGGGAACCCGAGCATCAATTCCCTCTCCTGTACATTGGGGACCCGCTTTTGACCTCGACGATTCATCACGCAGTGTACGTCTTGGTATTGGTACGGCGGGAACCTATGCAGATCATCGTGCCAACGCTGTACCTCTTCTGCAGAGCATTGCCCCAGACCGGCAGGCTTCCGGCCTGGCGCCATCGAAGGCCGGGAGGTGGTGAAGGTAGGGAAAGCTTTCGACGGCTCCACCTTGGTCCAACCAGGAGTGATCACAGCCGCCACGGGCTGGACTCCCGTCAATGTCCAGGAGTGAGGGTCACTTCCCGTGTCACGCATGGCTCCTTGCTCCTGCTCTAGCGTCCATGTAGTCCAGTAGAGCCGCGGTCTATGGCACCAAGTGAGATGTCCGGCTTCAATGTGGACTGGCTGGTCGCCAAACCCCTTGCTCATAATCTCCCGGTCTTTCCGGTCCATGGAGCTCACGGATTCCATGAGAACATGGACCTGGGCCCAACAAAAATGGCGTAGCACTTCATCTCTGATGCGAGGGACATGGGCGAACAGGCAGGAGCGCCCATCCTTCAAGGCTCCTCGCCTATCGCTGTTTAGTCCCGATACCCCTTGACATGGGGGTCCCGCGCCAATCATCACCAAGCTGCATTGGGAGTACTTCAGGCTCCAGCCTCGGACCACCTCTGCAGTGATGTTGGCGACATCATCAATGTGCTCCACGCCTGGGTAGTGCGACTCCACGACACGACGAGCGTTGCTACTCTTCTCCACCGAAATGTAGCCCAACACATGAGTCTCCTGAAGGTCCATTGCAACTCTCAATGCACCAATGCCATCAAAGAGCCCAACCAAGAGCACCGAGTGCTCCGAGTTGCTGTTGACCGTCCGGCCCCTCAACTCCCCCAATGAAGCCATGTGTCCAACTGAAGTCAAGCCCGTTGAGCAACAAACTCCGCCCCCACTGGTTGAAGCGTCACTGCACGTGACCATCTCCTCGACGTCCAGACGAAAGTTCATCCGGATCAAGGGGAGCAGCCCGAGGAACCGCAGAACCTCAAGCCGGCACACCTGCGGCATGGGTCGATAGACAGGTCCAGGCGTGTTGAAAGATTCGATGAATTGCCAGACTGCGTTCAGCGACCCGAGCGCCGGTCTCCTGAACATGGCGAAGTAGACTAGTCCTCCGCACACCACCTGCAACTGCTTCTGACTCACTCGCTGCTGGTGAACGAGGTTAAGGCCCATGCTGTAGTACTTGGCCAGCTTCAACTCCTTCGGAAACGCCAGGCCCAACACTCCATCAATGGTTGCACCCTGCAACTCACAGTGCGATGATCTCTGCACCGACTTTTTCTCATTCCTTGGCACCTCCCACCTGACGCACTCTCCGCGCAAAGCGAGCACGCGCTCCGACTCAGTGCCCTCCAGAGCGACCATGCCTGTGGCCTCTACCTTCTCAAGGAGATCATAGTTGTCAAGGTAAACCCTCCAGGCGGGGTCCGCCACAGTGAAGGGACGATCCTTCCTCAGTTCAGCCTCCTCTGCATGCACTTGAACCCCCTGATACCGAGACCACTGCACCAAGTTCCTGTGGACGTTCTGGGCGATGCTAACGGAGTTTAGGAACCCCATAGGTAGTACCTTTGACGCCAAGTAGACGGTGTGACCCTTGAGGCTGTTCGGCAAACAGGTGTCTGGTACTCTCTTGTTGAACGCCATGAACTTCACCCATGCAGTTGGTACCTTCATCGTGTAAAAGAAACACTTCACATCCTCAGATGAAATCAGGAGATTCTCTCCCGGTTGTAGAAAGAAGGGGTTCATCATACCCCAAGATGGAAGGCTATCGACGTCCCCGGAAAGGGATTCACAAAGGGAATTAAGTGGTATCATGTTCATAATAAGACGGCAAATCTCTGTTCCGTCTGGTGTCCACTCCTCCTTCGAAACGCCAAAAAGTCCGTTCAGGAGCAGGCCCTGACCTGTATCAAAGACCATCTCCTCCTCAATGTAGCAGCATACCCCGGCGTCAACCAACCCTGAGCAGAGCCGAGGCCACTCGGAGTCACTAACCATAACCTTGGGCTGTGTGATCTTTCCCCACTGCTCCCGGGGCTTAAGAAAGCAATCAAAGGAGCAGACGTATTCACGGCATCCCAAAGTGCACACCTGCTCAAGGGGCAGCACCCCTATTTCCTTCGGAGACGGGGCAATATTGGACCATCCTATACGCTTTGCGACCCGGACCTCATCACCTTTGTAATCAACTCCCCGAACCAAGAAGAACAGGGTCCAGTCAACACCCTGCAAAGGAAGTCTAAGCCTGCAGAACCTGTCAACATCGTCCTTGATGAACCCTAGGGCCCTTTGTTGTCCAGACGAAGGTTCCCGATCAGAATGCAGTGAATCTCCCCAAAAAGAATTCAAAGACATGCAAACACAACTCATCCATGAAAGAACCGCTTCAGGGGCATCAGGCCAAAGCTGCATGAAGACCTTCCTGGAGGTGGGCAAAGGTAACATGGCGGATGTTGGTTCCTTGCCCGTGGACTTGCTGCGAAGTGGTAAAACCTCCAGTAACTTCTGAGCTAAAAGAGACCCTGTCCCTGAAACCGTTCGGTTTGCTTCCCCCAGTGCGAGCCACTCTTTTTCTCCACACTCAAAGCTCGGTGCGGAGTCTGCGCCACTCATCCCCGTCACTTCAAATGCGGGGGGATCGGGCGGAAAGCTGTGCGAAGAATCGGCAGCTGACATAGCCACCTCATCGGCCTCAGGTATTACACCCCCGGCCGGAGATCCATGCCATTCCATGGCTGTGCGACCGTGCACCGGACCATAGTAGCGCCACGCTACCTCAGTGCACCCAGTGTTCTCCTCACCAGACCACTCATAGTTGGGCTCCCGTCCACAGGAGCCTATCCCTCTTCCTTCTTCTTGCCCTTGTCCTTCTTCCCGGATGACTTGCCCTTTCCGCGATCTCGATCGTTGCGCCACTCCGGATGAGGTTGCTCTTTTGACTTTCCTGACCCTTTCGCCTTGCCCCGGCCGTCCGGCTGAGATGCCAAAAACCGGGATCGAGCGTCGACTGCGGCTGCTTTTTGAGCGCTGATGATCTCCTCTCGGGGAGCAATGGTCTGCATGTCCAAGGGAGGAAGTTCCAGCCTCTGCGACACTGACCAGTGGGATCCTGCAATGGTGGTCTCCACTGACTTCACTCTCTGCAGCATGCAGTCCATGGCTTGAGCTGCTCTGCCACGGAGCAAATGGTCGACCGCGCTGCACAATGTCACCAACTCCCGGCTGACCGGGCCCGAGGTCTTCTTCTGGAGTTCCTGACGGAAGTACTTCACCGCGGTGGGGCTGACCAGCTGTTCCTCTGCGTCCAGACCAGCACTCTCCAAAAGGACCTTTCGCATGCTCACCAACGATCTTGCGGCGAGTGCCCCGGGGCAGGCCTCCGCTACCTTCTGGACTTTCGTTTCGCTCTCGAAGAAACCCTCGTCCTGGCCGATGTCGAGGTCCTCGTCGTTGCCAGACGAGGAGCTGCGGCTGCTGCTCCCGCTCCGCTCGGCCTTCTTCCGCCGAACAAGCTTTCGAGCCCTGCGCGCAACCCTGCGTCTCACCTTCTCTTTGCCATCCAGGCCGGTCCCGGCAAAGAGGGCCTGTAGGGTCTTGACCGAAGCTCCTCTCGGGCGTCTTCCGTCCAACCGCACTCCCTTGCTGCTGCTGCTGGATCTCTTGGCAGGAGCGACCTCGCGTCCCGCAGCCTCTTTCTTTTCCTTCTTGCGACCAACGGATCGACCCCTCGACCTCTTTGACCGTCTCCTGGATCTGCGACTCCTGCTCCTCTTCTTGTCTCGCTTCTTTCGACCCGGGCTCTTGCGCTCCTCGACCTCGAGTTCTTTCTTTTTGGCCCGGAGGTCCTTGAGGTCGTCGCCTGGGCCTCCTTCCACGCTCAACAAGTTCCTCGTCCAGGGATCCTCGTCCTCTCTGGCCTTGGCCTGTCGGAGCGTCACTGCATGGATCAAGTCTTCTGATACTCGATCTGCTCCGCAGTCGGCCCCGCAGAGATGCACTCTCAGAGAACCTGAGGGCTGTCCGGTACAATGACGAAGCAACCCCTCCGAGTCGGTGCCTGTGGCCTGCAAGATGAGGTGTGTGGCATCTCTCTCCACTTCTAGCCCCTTGACCCCTCCGGCTACCCGACATGCGGCCCCGAAGTAGGACCCCTGTTGGATGACCACCTCGCTCTCCTTGGCAAGCTCGAGCACCGGCACCTCTCCTGCTGGCATAGTCTCCCCGCGCCTCCAACGCTCCTGAGGGGCAGGAGCGGGTCCTCCAGGGTGGCCAACGGCTGGATGTCGAAGAGCAACCTTTGCTAGAGCCCGCATAGGTCTCCGGATCCTCATTGCGCCTGCCTTGGCCTTTGCCAAGGCCTTCGCTTTGGCCTTGGCCTTCACTTTGGCCTTCGGTGGCATGGTGCCTACCGACGACGGAAGGGCCAATAACGGCCCCTCTCGCGGTGCTTGACTCCTTTTGAACCCCTTCGACGATGGGGCCTTCGCTCAATGGCGGGTGATCTGGACTCTTTGGCCTCCGTGGGGCCGGAGGTGGCGGTGGCAGCTCGTGGTGTGAGAAATGGCGGGCGACTGTGCCCTTGGGAGCTGGACGTAAGCTGAACCGCTGAGGTAAGGTGGCGACCAACTGATCCTTCTCCTCCTTTGTAGTTGCAAGTGTATCCAAGTTCAAATCAGTGCTTCCAGCACCGTCTGTTGCCTCCTCGTGCTTTTCAGCCTTCTTCTTCCTCTTGCTCTTCTCCTTCTTTGGGCCTGTTCCGCTGGAATGCTTACGCTTTCTCTTCTTCTTCTTCTCACCTGACGCCTCTGCTTTGCCCTCCTGTGCAGGTGGGCTCTTTGTCACTGTATGGACGGGGTCCTTCTCTTCTGTGTGCTCCTCCTTGGGTTTAACACCGAAGTCACCGGGTGGGGCCTCCGGAACTGGCTCACCTGCAGCCTCCTTGACCTCCTCAGGAGGCTTGACCACTGAACTAGGAGCTGAACCCGAGCTCCCGATGGCACTGCGTGCCGGAGAAGTGTCAAATCCAGCGGGGTTAGCCTCAGCACGCTCTTTTTTCAACAAAGGGATTGCCAGCTCAGTCAAGTCCTCGATGGCCCCACACGCAGTCCTCAACAACTGCACAACAGTATCCTCTTGGTTCCGTAAGAACCCGCCGGCCCGGAAGATGTTCTGGATCCGGCACAGGGTGCGACACCCCGGACAAATGTTCGGCCTTCCTTGCCAGAAGTGACAAGCCGTGCAGCTCATGCACAGCCCAGCAAGCTTCAAAAGCCGAAACACTGCGGGATCAAAACATGACCGTGCATCTTATAAACCGGGGGCGTTTGTACATATATGTCTGTATGTCTGTGTATTTGTTTATGTATATTTATGTATTTGTATATTTGTTTATTATAATGTGAGAATCGTTCGGGGACCGCCTCCTCCCACCCGCCGGGCGTGAGGCCAGCCTCACTGCATTGTCAGTAGTGACACCAGCTCCTCGAAAGGTGCCCACCAGCTCCACATCCACGGGAGTTCGCAAAATCCTACCGAGACAGAAATGCAGCTGCGCTCCACATTGTACTGTAATTGCAGCATCTCAGGCCAACTCCAACTTTAATGCCATTTGAATCCATCTGGGGAAAACATGGCGAAACTAGAGAACTTCAAATCCTATCGCTTCAATTGCGGGTAGATTTGTATATATAACTATATATATATATATAAAGGACCAAGGCCGGCTAAGGGACGACAAGTGTATCATGTAAAGTTTCGCGTGAAACACAAGCAGCTCGTTCATCCTTGATATCGGCTCACCCTGCCTGGCGCTGGCTTTCATCCTTGCTCGCTCCATGCTCATGCGCGGGTAGGTTTCTTTTGGAGCTTGCGAGCTTGCGCCACCCGCGCCTTTACTTTCTGATTCTGCGTGGTCACAAAGTAGCAAATACCTGCGTGGCACCCCGACTCAGCGCAAAGCAACATTTGCCTGGCTTGCATTGCTTGCATCTACTTGTCTTCGGATAGGGTCAATTGCCGTAAGAATATACTGAGATTGGCTAGCGGCTAGCAGGCTGTTTGTTGCAAGCGGATGCCGCTGGGCTCTAGCAAAAGAAAACAAACTTCACTGACTGACTGCCAAACAGTCGGCTTTGTGGCTTTGTGCATTCCAAGTGCCAGCTGCTGAGAGCAAAGCCAGCGCCAAGCCGGTGATTATGAGGACCACCTTGGTGCAGCACCAGTCCGAAATACTGAGATCAAATGATTCTGGAAGGAGACATGATCTGGTTTGGGAGTCATTCCATCCCAAAGTCAGAACTGGGACACACGGAAAGTCCGCCTGTTCGCAGCCAAAGACTGGATGAAACGGATGCCCCAACACGGTTCCCTTCACCACAGCACGCCCAACGCCAAGCCAATTCCAAGTCACATAGATTGTGTCTAGGTTGTCGCAATCAAGGCAGCACTCATAAAAGCTCGCATAAAGAAGATCCTGGGCAGTTGTCCAGTTGTAAAGCTCCAAAGACGACAGTTTGGTTGATCTAGCATGCAGCATGGTGGACTGTTTGAAGCCATGGGCCATCATGGGAGCAACATGGCAATGGCAATGGAATATTCTGTTCAATGGTACGGTCAGCCAAGGAGCACTGCAGCCAGTGATGTTGTCCATGCAAGTCTCATCTTCACAACCTAAAGCTGAGAGTCGTAGGGAAACAAACAGTGTCTTCATGTGTCTTTCCCAACAATGCCTAAAGTTTTCAACTTGGAGGTCGTGGGCGTCGGAGTCCAGCTGTACAAACACACCGCTTAATTCACTCGTGCTGCATATCTATGAACCGGGAGTCATTAGGGACTAGTGACTAGGCTAGCCGTGTTCGTCTGTGAAAGGACACGGTGTCCGGCGCCGTCAGCGTGGGGTCCCATCGACCAATGCCGCGCCGTGCAACTCATGCAACCGAAGCATTCCGTCTCATTGGACATCAGGTTGGCGCATGCGTTGGAGAAGGTTTCCTGGGCCAATGAGGTCGCTGAGGGGAAGAAGCCTTTTGGCCTTAGAATCGATTGGTTCTTTTGTTAGGTGTGCTCGTGGTGGGTAGTAGGGTACTACTACAATAAACGTATAGATAGACCGCACAAAGATGTATGAGCCTCCTGCGGTTCAGCGTGTTGTAGATGGATAGTAAGGTGCTGCACTATGCTGCACTGCGCAGGACGTGGCAAAAGCTGCGAATGAGTTTCTGCAAATAATCCATCCTAATCAAATCTTAGTATGATCTGGCTGATCTGGACTTGATCTTGAAAGAACTTGATATTAAAGTTACATGAAAGGCCTTGCAGCAGGACACCATAAACAAAACTTTCTGATGCAACGAAGCTGCGTCGGTCTCTGCGCTACACGTGCCTCCATCTGCAGAATCATAGAAGGTCCTTATTTGCAGTTCCACGTGATGCGGGAATTCGGCAAAAACATGCCATTGCTTGTCGTGAGCTGGAAAATGTAGCCGACGTTCTCAAAGATTGACTCACAACCGCTCTTTTTCTGCTGAACGTTTGCGCAAATCCAGCCTCCGAGCTTTAAAATCATAAGAGACCAACCTAGTTGATGGACCAAATCCTGCTTTTTGCTGAAACAATCTGAAGCATGAACCGGAGACTTCCCAATGTTTCGCTGTGTCCAAGTCTCGCAGCGCGCCGCCGGCTGCCGAAATGCTTTAAGACGATGACACTGTACTCGCGCCTCGCCAGCAGATTCTGGAGCGTGACTCTGATGCTCCGGAAAGCGACACGCTTTATCAATGTCGGACCATACGGGCACCTCTATTCGAAAGCCTAACTTGGAGGTCGCCGGAAAGGAGACTGATTGCCCGAAAGTAGCATCAAGCATCCCCAGTTCATACGCCTGCGCTACACTAGGTGTGTGGGGCAGGGATGGCTCTCCTGCGTATGTGTGCACCGTCTCAAGAGCTTGCGCTACAATGTAAGGGTTTGTCCTCCCGAGTGTCGAAACCAACGCTCGACCCGGCATGGCCGGACGATTCAAGGTGCTACTTATATGATATGTGCTTGTTATTGTATGTTATTGTTATTCCTTGTGCAGACTCAAGCAGTGTCACCGAAAACCCTTTGGGGCATATTAACAGCTCAGGACAGCCTTCAAGCAATGACATGGCCTCGACGGGTGTCTGTATCAGTCAGCATGCATCTTAAACTCGGACAAGAAGCGGATCTGTGTAGTTGTGGCGCAACGCATAGGCAGAGTCATTACCTTCAAAAGGGCTACTGCATGACCGCATGCAGCGACGGCCATTGACTGCAAGACACTACCGTGATCCAAGCAGTGCGAGGAAGAAATGCAACGACATAAATGGATAGGCCAAGGCAAGTAGACAGACACGACTCGACGGAAATGGATGTTCTGTTCTGCCTGCGACTCGTGACTAGTCGGCGCCTGTGCCCAAAATGCCACCAGTGCCACCTTTTGCTCTCCCAATCAATGGAAGAAACAGCAGCAAAGCGGCCCATGGCGGCGTACGCATGTGATTTTCGGGTCACTGTCCCAATTATCATTTAGTTGCAAAGGTGTCCATGGTCCGACCATTTCCCTGCTGGGTCCAACAAGATGCCTGTAACCTACCTCTCTTAGCAAAGTGAGGTGCCGAAGGGCTTCCTAATTTTCCAACTCAGCCACGTCTCCCAATCATTGGAACTTCTGGAGCCTGCTTGAAGCCAAGCTATCAACGGTGATGGAGACTCGACGAAGTCATGGCGCAAAGCAACACCAGTCTCATCAGCGATCTATCCTCTAAATCTGACTACCAGTACTGAGGGTTTGCATGAAGGGCTTTGCAGTGCATCATCCACGTTTGAGACATCAAAGCCAGCGAGCTCCAGGCCACAACTGCAGCTCTTCCCAGGGGGTGCTGCGTAAAACCACAAGCGCCTCTTTGAGCTCTTGAAACGTACAGCCCCTGCACAGGTAGCAGGAATGCAAAGGTCTCAGGAAATGAACAAAATCACGTACTCGTACCTGATAGTTATACATATATATGTGATTATATGTGTATAAAATTGTATATATACATATATGTATGTATGAATATATACTAGGTACTAGCCTTTATTAAGTCGACTCAGCTTGTGTAAAGTCGACTCGGAACCGTGTGCCCTTGCAGAACTGCACTTCACAGGCATTAAAAGCAAGGCAAAAATGCCAGCCATAACACAGTGTGCGTGTGCACGTTTCCTTGAACATGTCGCTTTCGTGCCATGCTCATTTTTCAATTGTGCCCATTGTGCTTTGACCAAAATGAGTCGACTTCACGCGAGTGGGTTGACTTCTCGCTGGAACCTTGTGCCCATGCAGTGAGTTGACTTCACGCGACGTGGGTTGACTTAAGTACGCCACTTGTATGTGTAATATGTCTTTGAATACTTATGTACATTAATATACAGTAAGTCTCATTAGCTTCATGGTACTACTATATGTGCTCAAACATGCTCAAGCCTTCTTGGCTTTGGCACCTCCATTTTGCAAAGCAAAGGCATCAAAGTCACACTGCGACGAAGGCAATTAGCCACTGCTCAGGAGTCTGACACACTGTGGAAGAATCGATTCGCACCGCGGGCAGCGTGCGAATCGAGATCAAAGACCGTGGTGTCTTCCGGCCTTCGGAAGATCGTGGGGGAGAACATCTTGTAAACCTTTTGTTGCACTCTTTCCTGTCCTTCATGATGTGGAAGCGCTCGTGCGCTCTCCGCTGCACCTTCACGAAGCAGCTTAAATGAGATCGATCGCCCAGAAGGGAAGGGAGGAGTCTGGAAAATGGACCTATGCCACATGCATGCCATCATCTTGAGCTCAAGCAACCTCTGACAGTAAACTTGTGCCAAGGAACTCGGTAGCTGTAGCTGCTTGGCCGTGGGTGTGGTCGGAACATGCTCACCCTGCAAAGGCGGCAGTCGAAACTGTCTGCTCAATTGTTTAAGTTACAGTCGTACTCCACCCATTGTGGCGGCATTTGGTGCAGCACCTGTTCATCTTTACCTTCCATGGCATTATAGTGCCAATCTCCGCAGTTGAAATCCCTGCTTGATAGAATGTCAAGACATGTCAAGAACACGTCCAGAAAAGAACTTATGCCAAGCAAAATGGCATCGAGGGATTCCAATTCTTTCCGTGGGAGGCTCGAACTCCCTTCAGGATTCATGACAAGATGCTTCAAATGCCATTGTTTGCGATTCCTCCAAATGCACGAAGTCCTGAAAAATAGCACTGAGCCGAATTGAACGAACCGTAGTTGGTGACGAAAACCAGCAGTCTGGTATGGTCTGGCCAACTTCCCCTCAGCAGGTCTTGAGTAAAACCTATCATTGGGACCTTTGGAGAGCCTCTCTGAGTCTCAATCCTGACAAGTACAGCAACCCAGCTCCTCAGGCTCAAGAGAGCGGTCTTCCTTAAGCAAACGCTGCTGGACTGCGTGGCAAAGATCCCAGTGTCCCCAGCTGATGACGGCGTCCTCAAGCAGTTCACTTTCTATTTTGGGATCACCCTTCCTCGAAAGTAGTTCAGTTCGCAGATCACAGGGAGTGCTGGGATCTTGTGCTCTTTCATCAAGCGACTTGTCATGAAGCAATCTGGGGGGGTCTTTGCTCTAAAGTCAGCGCTGCAAATCATGCCCAAATCATGCTCCGTCGTGGCAGTTGGCCCTGCAAAAAGCCAACACACATCCATTCAAAGTCTTTGACAGGATCTATGCAACATGAATCTAGTGCTGATGGACGGACCAACTTTTATAGTTTCGCTCAATTCTGTCCAAGTCACCTTCTCACTGCGCAGCTCCTCTTGCAAAGCTGGGCCTGAGCCGATTAATAGCAATATCTGGAACACCAGCAGTGGCAAAAGCACCTCAAGCACAAAGCTATCAGGGAATCCGGAGTGCATAGTACAAACCAGTCATTTACAGTATTGAATTGGTTTTTAAGTTATTGGCTATGGAACATCTTGTCATTGATGCTTTGGCAGCAGTGCGGCAGCAGGTTTGTTGTTTTGCCTTGTTGGATCGCATCTCACAATGCAAACCGCGCCTCCAGGCACCACCTGCCCAAGCACCGCAGCTCGCAAACGCGCCTCCTGGAGATGAAACCAAGAGATTTGGAAAGCTTCCGTCTCTCTCTCTCTCTCTACTATCAAGCGTGCAGGTAATGTAAACGAAGCGACTCCTCTGCCAGCTTTGCTATCACGAGCAAATCGCGTCTTCGATTCGCTTCCTGCCAAGCCTTGGAAATCCATGCGCACGCTGCCCTCATTGCCAAGCCCATCTGCTCCAATTTTCTCAGAGTCATCAAGTTTGGAATCTGATAGGCAAACAAGACAAACAAAACAAGAGCAGCCGAAGCGCGTGCTTATCAACCTCCTGTGGGTCATCATCTTGAGCATCCCTGCTCTGTTCAGCCGCAATCCTGAAACAAGGGACAACATGCGGACAGCTTCAAAGCAGCAGCCCACAGTCCACAGTTCTGTGAATCGCCGCGTCCATCAGTCCACCTCTCAGCTGTACTCCGTCTATGTTGCTGTATTCCTTCATCGCTGTCTCGTGTGGCTGAGAGTCAGGAAAGTTGCTCGCACCACAAAGTCCAGCAGTAAAGAGCTCATCACGGCAGAGCTTTTGGCAATGTAGGCCACGGTGAAGAGGATCTCCCTGCGAGGTTGTCACTAGTCAGCCCTTGCACGGGGCACAACCGTTAGATATCCAATGCAAAGCAAAGGTGACCGTGAAACGTTAAATTTTTGTAGTTGCATGGCTGTCCCTATTCGAAGAGGTGGAGCTAAGTGTGGCTGCCAAACTAGAGACAAACAAATCCCCTGCAGCTCCTTGCCACAGCCCTTCGCTGTTGCAATGAGACCTCAGGAGTTCAGCTTCCCTTTTCACAAACTGGGGATCTGCCGTTGAAATGGCTACTCGGCAAATATATGCAAATATGCTCAACTGCAAATTGGCGTTAGATGTTTGAACATGTGGCCCTTGCGGCCCTTGCAGCCGCTTGAATCAGTGGACCAAAGAAACACAGCCGGTCTGCACCATTCTGTACCCCATCTTGGGAGCTAATTCGCCCTAAAGGCCGTTTCTGAGGCTCCAAACCCAGGTGAAGTCCTTCAAATGCCTTGGCACCTCTGAGAGTTTGCATCTCACCTGCCGCATATGCGATGTCCACTGTGAGGCCCTTCCGGCCTCAAAGCACGATGTGCAAAGAAAGAACACCAGTGGACCAACCAGTGCTGCTGAAATGATTGGTAATTGTTTCATGTTGCGTTCATCTGAGTGGGTGGTTGAGTGGCTGGCTATGGGTTGGTAGTTTGCGAAGACCACGTCGCCCAGTCCCCCAACTGATGCAAACAAGGAGCCTCACCCAGTTGCCGGCCGATGGGCAAATGTGGAACTGGGCATCGCCCAGCAGCACTGCCCAGCACCGAAACAAAACGATGGGCCTTGGCGTCTCAGCCGACATGGGGAACGGTGCCGGTGGCCTATGCCAGCGGCCGCCGGCATCGATGGGTCACGTGGCGGCCT
The DNA here is from genome assembly GCA_963970005.1 of Durusdinium trenchii. NCBI lineage: Eukaryota > Dinophyceae > Suessiales > Symbiodiniaceae > Durusdinium > Durusdinium trenchii. Next base: position 779,472 of record CAXAMN010017335.1, read on the forward strand.
AGGCCATGTTTTCGATTGACGCTAGGGCCGCAAGGAGCAGGTAGGCTTCGAGAGTATTGATTTCCTCTCATCTACATTCATTTGAATCTATATCATTTACATGTGCAAGGACAACCGTCCGCAACACATGCGGCCAAGACTCGTTGTCATATGCGACGTATGGCTGCCCCGCACTTTGCCGGTCCTTGATGGTCACAAGTAGCTTGGTGAAGCGTTTGAGGCAACCTGTAGGGCGGGTTGACGAGCATTTCTTTAACTGCTCAACGATGAACGTTTTAAAACGGCATGAAACGGCCAGATTTCAATCGACAACGGAAAGCAGTCGACATTCAAGCCGACAAATATTTAAACATAGGGCATTTTATCTGGAAGTATGCTTAGTCAAAACCAAAATGTCAAAGCACATGCCAGAATGGATGCGCATGATGTTCGATCCCAAATGCTCCTGAAATCTTCTGAAACTATCTGAGACTACCTGTTGCGAAACCTCCTCTGTCACACCGTCCTCGCCTCGGGTGCCCTGTTCCCAGCGCTTGAACGTCTGCGCATCGGCGGCAGTTAAACGGATGAGCCCCATGGAGAAGGCCACAGTTGCAACGTAGAGGACCTTGCTGGTGGAGTTCACCATCGTTTGGAGTGTCTAATTAGATGAAGAGGGAAAAAAAACCTAACCCAATAGCAACTCTAATAGCAATGGCCTCCAACCTAGCAGTGATGGCCTTCAACCTCATAGCGATGGCCTCCAACCTAATAGCCATGGCCTCCAACCTAATAGCCATGGCCTCCAACCTAATAGTCACGGCCTCCAACCTTTGTCTTTAAAGATCTTTCAAGTGAGATTCCTAAGGGTTCTGAGCTTGGAGTAGCTCCCCCTGTGAAAGGAAAACCCCAAGGTCGAGACGGCTGAGACCCCCCTAATCGTAGGTCTGTGTCATGCAATGGTCAAAAATGTCAAAGGAATCGCAAGTTATCAGCGACCACTGCAACCACGTGTCCGTGGGTGTTCTGAAGGAAGCAAAGAGTCAAAACACTCTGGGCACTTCACTGCTACGCCATCTTAGGCTCCCACGTGCAACACTGCTACCGCAATAACCTGAGAGGGTGGAAAAGAAAAACAGGCTCCATCAAGTTAAACGTCGACAATCGCTGCATACTGAATGGAATGCTGAGAGTTGGGCCGAGCTAACAGCTCCAAAAACAGCCAGGTTAGTAAGTTAGGATATCAACTTTTGCAGCCAGGATTTCGTTCTGGCTCTTGCCAGCAGAAATCCACGAAACCGGCTGATAGAACGAGCATTGACCTTCATCGAAACAATGTCCTTGCAAACAATTGAACACAGGGCTACTCCTGCCGAAACAGGCCGTTTTTCAAGGCATTCCTGTCACCTGCTGTTAAGAGACTACCCCAAAGGGCTGCAACCAGCCCTGTGCCGTCATCATGCACAGTGAGGAGGAGATCAATAGCACCAAAAGCTGCTTCATTTCCAAACCGGTCCTTAGTCGGCAAAAAATGCGTGGAATGTTTTGTCGGAGTCGTATTTCTGGCAGCTAAGGGAGAAGAATAGTTGGCTTATCTCACACCAAATGTACATATATAAATATAGTGTACTATATCTAATCTATTGTCTGGATATTGTATATTATGTGTCACATCTGCCCCATCAAGACTCTTCAGGATGCAAACTCATGATCCACATGCCGCCCTCCCCTACAAAGAACATTTAAAAGCATCAAAAAAAAAGGCACTGTGCGACAAGCACGTACATTCCGCACTCAGCGGCAAAAGGTCCTCAAAGCGCTGATCGCTTGGCTTCGCCGTAACTTGGCCAATGAGCGCAGCGAGTGCAACCTGAGCTTGTCTGTGCCCAGTTCTGGGAAAGCAAAGTTGGAAGGACATGTTGAAATCCCTTGTTCGCAGCTTCCGAAAGACACACCTGCTGCCTGTCACTATTTCCTCAACAAATCGACAGGGACAATTGGACGAGCTACGCAAGAAATGAAGAAGTACCGCTGTAGTGGTGACAAAGGAAGCACCTGTGATTCAGCGGCATTCAATGCCACGGTGATGTGCTCACTTTGCGGTTGCGCCTCTGCTATGATCAGGAAGAACTTTCGCAAGAAAACCACCACCTGAATCCAACGCTGAAGAGCCAAGCAGAATCATGCATGTTTGTTGGAAGCCAAGCGGCCAAATGTCCAAATGTTCATAAATGTTCTATAGATTCTGGATTGAGTAGGCCATTAGCCACGAATGATCAGGGTAGCTTTCTGATTGTTGGACAGCTCGCATCGTGCGGCATACAGTGCCTCCCACCACCAGCATGAGTTGTTGTAGCCCAAGAGCATTATGCCGTAGCGCCTGCAAAGCTAAAGCTTTGGATGTCCACATCCGGTGAACCGTTGGTTAAAAATTGTTGAATGCCACCTCCCAAACAAAGCAACTCCCTGCCCTCTCACTCTCTACGAACAAAGTATCAAACGACAAACGCACAAAATACCTCTGGTTAGCAGGTTCATCTGCCAGAAGAACAAACTGCCTTCTGAAGGCTGCTTCTTCCATACCATTCTTGCGGCTGCGGCACATCTGCCACCTGCAAAGCAATGTGAATTTCCGTGTTGTCATTAGCAGCTGTCACATGATGTAGCAGAAATATGCATAACTTGCCAAATTACCAGCACAAGAATGGCCACAATGACCAAATCAGTGCACCAAGCGCGGCCAAATAGTGCAAACTCTGCCTGGGACTTCTTAGTCGACGCGACCACGGGTCCAAAGTGCATGTAGAATTGAGAAGAAACTAGTTATTTATAAATTATGTACTCTGTTTACGTCTATATATAGATATTTATATATATATGTAGAGAGAGAGGACATTTGATTCAATTAGTAAGTATGTCCACCTTTCAAAAGCAACACCTTCATTGACAATCAGGCATGGCCAACAAAAGGTTGCCTTTCCATTCCGCCTCATCTTTCGCCTTCACACCTTTCTGGGACAAGGCTACCATGCTACCAAATTGCCTGCTTGATCATCATCATCTCAAGCATTCACCAATTCTACTGTTGCTGAGGCACGAGGGGCTGCACTCGATGGCGCCACTATAGTAGAGCACCTTGTCCATTGGTGGCTGGGAGGCAAGAACTAGAATCTTGAATGAACCTGACAGCTTTTTTTGGGGTGTATGTTTGTATATTAAATGTGTATATTAAGTTCAAGACTACTGTTACTGTTTAGCATTGAATGAATGGTGGAATATTCACACGCTTACATAATTATAACATATAGACTAGTTATATACAAAATAGATTGGGTGTGTGATAGAATCAAATCAACATGTGGAAACTTTGTGTGCAGTACTTGCCTGACTATTGCTTGCCTTTCACTCCGCCAAGGCACTACCTGGTCCGGCCCCGTCTGGCCCAGCTCCTGACAGTATAGGCTTTGGGAAGCCCTCCGTGCTGCAGGGAAGGACAGGCAGTACCTGGGTCAGTGAAGGAGCAATTGTGGAATTTCCACCTACTAGGCCAGGAGCTACTAGTAGCTTCTGGTTCCTCGTAGTAATGCACTTGTTACTAGTAAGGCTTGTGGATCATTTGATTGAGGACTTGTCCTGTCCTTACTAGTATCACTGCGTTGATTTCCGGGGGCAGTCATGGGGGTCGATCGAGGATTCAGGATCCGGGTGGTGTGACCTCTCAGACTACATTGACCACATGGGTTTGCCTTCATTCAGGTGTGAGGCCTGAAAATGACGGCCAACCTTCTCATTGGGAGTCGTCTCATTTACGGGCCAATGCGCTGCAGCAGCAAGCCGGTGTCATGATGCTGTGGGCCCTATAAAACAAATCCTTTGCGTGCAAAAGCTAAGTTCATTCCAAGGTGCAGCATAACCATGCGCAACGGTTCTGTCTCCGACCAGAAACGCAAAAGGTCGAGATGGTTGAGGAGCCGCGGCAGGAAAAGCAAGGGGCTCACCAAACAGCAGCCTCTGGTTGACGCTCATTCGTAACTGCTCGGTTTGAGTGTCCTACTGTGTCTGGTGTCAAGGTTGAATGCAACCCTTGCGCAAAGAATTGCAAGGAGTTTTAACATGCTGAAGCCCATGGAAACATTGCCAAACAGATTTAAAAAGAGCAGTATGTCACCAACAACTTCTATCAACTTCTAACCCATGTCACATGTCGAGGACAAGGCCTGTACAATGTCCGGGTGCCACCAAGTTGCCAATGCTTGCCAGCAAGCCTCGAATCCTAAACTCGAGCAGATCAAGAAGCCAACCACCCACAATGGCATGGTTTAGTGAAGTCCAAGAGTCTTTGGCTCGGCTTTGGTCCAGTTTTCCGAGTGCATCAAGGGCCAAGAAAGACCCCAAAGCCTGCGGGCCAAGAACAAAAAACATGTAGATATAGGGGCTCGCTCTCCCCCAAGTTGGTTGGCACGATGAGAATCGGCTTGCTGGGACGACATCGTCTTGATTCTGCATAAAGTTTCTCGGTATGGTTGAGCATAGTTGGGCAAGACAAGAGCTAACACCTTCTGCAAACCCCGCTGAAACCCAGAACAAAACATGACAACACACCTGTCCAATAATGTCCAGGGATCTTCATTCAAGTCCAACAGTTCATGCAGCTGTCTAGTTGTCCGATTGCACATCCCTGTCCTCGTCTGTGAAATGGCCATAAAGCGTTCCAACACCTCTGGCTCGTACAAGCTTGTTGCGTCCCAGCCAAAGAAGTAGATCTCAGAAACGGAGCTCCAAAGCAATCAAAACTTGGATGAGCCTCTGACCTCCCCCAACCCAGTCTTGGTGCACGCTCGATAGGGTGGTCTGTCCTGGACCTTTAGAACGTTGTAGAACTATGAAGGCTTTATAGACTTGCTTGGATGGCTCGGAATCGCGCAAAATTTGAGAGGCTGAATTCAGCACCTTCGTGGCAAAGTCGGTGATGGGCTGCCAGTGCTGAGCATGTCTGGCCATGTAGAGACCTTACTTGCGGTCGAAGAAGAAGTGAGGCTGTCGTTCAGAGTTGGAGGAACACACCCGCTCAACATCAGCACTGTGCACTGACTGGCTTGAAACATGGTCCTGCTTCTCAACTTTGAGCTGGGTGAATTCTTCTGTTGGTCTGAGCGAAAACGTCCAAAATGCCAACAGGTTGCGAAGCCAAATCAACAACAGAAGACAGGGAAGCATCGCTGCCGCCAACGGAAGCAAGGCCCAAAAAAGCAGTAGGCGCAATGCTGTATTGTACTGGTAGGACGCCTCAACCCCGCACAACTGCAATCATTCTCAACAAGCCGCGCATGGGCCTTCTGCGGTTCCCAGCCCAAATTGATGAACTATGGTAATATTGACTCATTGAATCAGGGAGTTGTTCAAACCCAAGAGTTTGTTTGGCACTGGCGACGGCCTTTCACTTGCCTCACACGTGTCTGGAGTCTATGATCTATCACCAAGTGACCAAAGCAGCACGAGCTTGAGCCAGCGCAGTGGAATAGTAGGCCTTGGATCCGAAGTGGTGAGTGACCAAAAGTCAGCACAAAAAGGGCCGAAAACAAATCTCTGCGACTTTGATGGCCCTACCTTTGCCATCTCAAATGCAGGTGTCCATATAGTGTCATGATCCGACCAACATGGATTGGAGATGAACATGGCACTTGGGCGGTATATGGAGTAACTCCTGGGAATGATTGACTAGTTTGCAGTCCAAGTGCGACCTGTGGAACACTTGCCAAATGTGCAAAGGCATCCTGTAATGCCTGCCATCTGCCAACACTCTCTCTCTCTCTCTCCCTGATAGATTCAAACGCTGTGACGCTATGACAGGTCAGGTAACAAAAAAAAGCAAGATCTCCAAAGCAATATATTATATAGCAACATGCCCAGCCAGTGTCAAACATGTTAAGGACTCGGCTCTTTAGCATACTTAAAGTATACGGCATACGGGCTTTCTTTATGGAATTGTTTGTTTACATAAATGATGCTGCATTGCCGGCATTGCCTCTATAAACATGCACCTCCGCAAATGACCAATTCCACTGAATATGGGGCATCCATCTATCGTTCACCTGAAGGAAAAACATGACCAAGTGCACTAGACTCATGGTGAAGCCACTGGCTTCATCTTTCTGACGGAATGTCAGGGCCAAGGATGCCTAGTTCAGGTGCCAGGACGCCTGATTTTTGGACACACGAGGTCGACGAGGCCAATCGGAGGTGGCCGGGATTTCACTTGATGTGTACTTTGATATACTTTGCTGTTTTGGCTCTCCACCCTTGTCCAAAAGTAGCACAGCCCTTGTTTAAATGCAAGAATGATCTATTGCAAGGGTGAGCCCGAAACAACCGACATATCTTTAGCCCAAAAACGTCGACAGCTAACAAGTAACAAGCCTCCACAGTGTCAAAGTCACATCATTTCCAGCCGAGGGTTCGAGCACGAACTTATATAACACCAAACTCGATAGCAGCAACACTTCCACGTTTGCAAAACTTCTCCCAAACCGCACCTTTGTGCGCCACGGCTGCAGTAGGCAGGGCAAGGAGAAGAGTTCGTTCTCACACGGTGGTGCGCCATCCTCGCGACGCAACGAACATCACACACACAATATGCCCTTGCTCACAGCCTTAGCCTCCTCCTGGACAAAGCATAGCTTTCTAAAGCCAACGCCCAGCAAACTAGAGATTCAGGAAATAGTTACGGCAACAAACAATTCCACATGACATCTGTTCAGTCTGAGTATCTGTAATCATCAGGTAGCTGATGATCCTGCAGGACGGCATCGCATGCTTTCTCATTTCACGTGGATGGTCTCTTGTCAATTAGATCCCTCAAAGGTAAACATGTTCCCTATTCACTCACGAGAGTCACTTAGAGTGGCAAAGCGTTGAGACACTGCACAGAATGGCATGATTGACTTACTCATGTGTTTGAGGCAGTGCGGTTTCTTGCAGATTTGGCAGGGATGGTGAATGCGTAGTTCATCCATCCCCCTACTCTGAGATGGTCATGGAATCTACTATTCAGGGTTCTGATTCTGCACGCATATCTAGCCAACAAATTGAACATGACAATTGTTGAACATGGGGCGTGTATCAGCGGCGTGTGACACAAACTTGCATTCCTGGTGTCACATGCAAGTTAAGCAGTCAAGACCACCCATCTTCCGGAATTGCTGTGGAGGGGTGTCCAAGCCATGGTCGAGGCGCAGCTCCATCAATCCACTTTGTGCAAAGCTGCGGAAGAAACAGGACCTGCAGGAGATGACAAACAAACAACGGTTGCATCTTGGGGGAAAACATCTGTTCAAAATGGATGCTGAACATGCTGGAGTTAAATCTCGTTGTGAGGAGATATGAGGAGATCTGAGATATTAGTCAAAGTCCGGCAGAGCTCCACATGCATGTGAAACACAACTTCTTTTCAGTAGTTCGAGTTCTTCATGATGTTCTTCATGCATCCATTCCGCATGCCCATGAAATTGGACCCCGTGAAACAGCCCAATTCGGTGGTTTTCTGCACTAAAAGCTGTGCACACACAAGCACGCGTGCACATGGTGGTTTTCCCAAAAATCATGCCTAGTCAAACAGCAGTATACAAACAAACAACACGAACAGCATGATCTACACACGCTACAGTGCCGCTACAGCTACTTTAGGGCCACCCTCATCGCGAACCTTTTGCGCATGGCTTGGGCAGCATCCGAAAGGTTGTTTTGTATAACCTCCTTTCACACCCCTTTAGATCAACTCCCATCTATCCATACATACTCATACATATGCATACTTACAATTGAGAGAACAGCTCAAAAAATAGTTTACAACATGTGTCAGAACACCGCTATGATTGGCTGCAGTAGGACGACCCTTGCCATCTAGGTGTGAGAACAATATTTCGGAAGATCTCTCTGCAAGTGTGTGGAAGATAATTCGATCATGCAAGCCAAGTCGGAGGGCTCTAGCATGCTCTAGCTTCCATAAAGCCCAACTGCCCATATTCTCGGCTCAGCTGCATCAACACACTCATGCTTGCACAGTGATTCAGCAGCATCTTCCTGGGGCCAAGCAGCAGCAATTGATGCTAAACAACGAACAGTATAATGAAGCAGCGAATTTGTAAAGTGAAACCAGTGTCTGGTGGGAGGCCATTCTCAAGCATTACCTCCCCTGCTGCCAGGCCGCATCATGATCAAGTAAGGCTGTGAAGCACTGGATGCCTTGGCGAAGGGAGAAGTGCCAAGGTTTGACCTCTTCAACGCTGGAGTCAAACCAATTGGATTCCCCCTCTACGCCCCCTACCTTTCAATAAATTTCAAGAGGCAAAAAGCGACCAGCACAAGGTGGCACCCGTGGCCAACAAAACCGTCGGGCCAGAATTTCAATCAAAGATCATGCCTCCTTACTACGTACACTTCTATGAACCGAAATCGCGGTATGATGCCTGCTGCTCCCCCATGAATTGAGGTGGAACGTGGTGCGAGAGTGTCTCGTGGACTGGGCGAAGCGGAGGGATCGTTGGCAATTGACGAGAAGGCAAACTGTCAAGCCCTTTAGTTCGGAGTGCTTTCAAATCCACCATGAAAATTCAGCCGTCTTCAGCTGTTTCTTTGGATGGCAGGAGGCAGATGTTGCCAGGAATACGGCAAAGGAGGTGTACACCACCTGGCTGACAACACTTCAAAACCCTTGGGATGCTGAGTGATTGTCCCCTCCGATAGCTCATGGAGCCTCCGATATGACCTCCACATCACTGGGCACATCTCATCCTTCGTACTTCGATCGGCCGTATGGCCAAACAAGCCAGAGTCTCCAGGTATAGGAGAGTCAGGACAATGCCAATGGCCACGTAGAGCTGCCAGCTTAAACACCTGACAGATTGGTGGGTTTGGCAATGTACACGTTGAACATTCATCCTTCCACCCTGCACTATTTTCAAGGGCAGTGTGATCTAAAAGAACATGTGATGTGCATGCAAGCAAGCCGGGATCCTAGCAGAAGCATAGATTAACCACGAGCCGACCCAACTGCGCAAACATATGAAGCTGAGTAGCTGATAGCTGGAAGGAGCTCCACCTGGGCAGCTGCAATGTGACACTCACCGCAACTACACAAAATCCACAAGCTATAGAAAAAAGACAAACGAGAGAACAAAAGGCTGGTAAAGCCAAAAGGGTCCTTACCTACAGTACCTCTTTTCATCTCATTTGTCCTTCTGTTCTGGTTCATTGAGTTTGTCAAGAACCCGGTGAACACAACTCAATGCAAAGTCCACAACTGTCATTCCGGGCAGGGGTCTTGACGCCGAGCGGCTAAATCCACCAAGAAGAGCAATGCATTGGCGCCTCAGCCGGTCATTCTTTGGGCTTGCCTTGGCCATCAACCTTTTAGCAAATCATGGCGTATCCAAACCTCACCACAGGACATCAACCTCTGAGCATGACCAAACCAATTTGGATGCAAATTCAATCTCATGCAGCCAGTATGTCAGAAGCTCATGCCTTAAGAAACCCTGTTCTCTTTGGGTCCCGTGGCTGTGTATTTTCACACACACGTCATGGAGAATTTTCACACGCGTCATGGACATCCAGGATCCGACCAGGGCCCTGGCCCTGTGTGACCTTCTGCACACCGCTCCGTTAAGCAGTCCTGTAGAGGCTCTTCAGTGCTCTCATGGACACAGGGTAGTTGACTGGGCCGGCCTCAAATGCCCCAGCGCCACACGAGCTACCAAGGTGCAGTATCACTTGATCGCACCAACGACACTCTAAATACATCTAAATACCCAAACTGATTGAGAGCCCAAAGCATGTGGCCTCTTCTCTCAAGCAACGCTCCATCTCCTGGGCTTGCTAACAGGCAGCCCATTGTGACATGGTAGTGATTCTAGCGATCATTATGTTGTTATTATACTAGGGGCACATGGGGAAACATGTGCATGGAACATTTTGGACAAGTGTTGCAGCTTTTGGAAAACCCCTCTTGCTTCATGCGCACAGGAAGGTTACAGGAAGTAATTGCTCAGATCCGGGGCCCAAGTGACGCAACTGTAGGTTCTGAAAACAAACCGTGGGAGTCATCTGGACTATGCCGGAGTTGGGGTCAAACTGTCATCATACCATGTGTTCAATCTCACCATTCCTAAGTTTTTGCAGCACCAACGGCAGCCAAGGCTCGAAGCTTTTCAGGTCAGCAGCTGCCTTCGCTAAAGCTTTCTTGAAACATATGCTAATTATATTTATATACAACTGACATTATAATATATAGTTAGTAGTAGGTAGTAGCTAGTTGATGTGGGCATGTCAGGTGTGCAGCTCAGCAGCCCAAATTGCATAGTAGCCAGGCACCTTGCGTCTGGAGTGAATAGGCTGCGTCGGATGATTGGAGGATGTCTCACTTGCGAAAAAGGAAATAGAGTCTGCCAGGCTGGTGGGCGGAGAAAAACAACATCTTCCCAAGATTGGTGAAAAAGACATAACACAACTTGGCAATCAAGCCAAGGGATTTCGGAATCTAGCATTTAGACTTCAAGGGAGTCCACGCTCTTGGCAAGGCACATTGACCGGAATGCTGGTGCCTGTAGTGGCGCTTCTCTGGCCAAGGCCATCCTGCAGTGACAATGGGCGAAAAGGCAGGGTTTGTGAGACGTGCCTGTCAAGCCATGAGGATTGTTCATGAGTGCCTCTTACTCACTCCTGGGTTGATTCTCTAGGACTCTAGATTCTAGATTGATGAATTATTGCCGAAACACGCTGAAACGTCCAGCATTCCAGCCTCGTGACACTTCGATTGCCCGGATGCTGCTTGGAATGAGCCAAGTGGGCAGTCCTGTGGTGGAAAAATGCAAGGGCCCAAGGTGGCCAGCATTTTCAAGTTGGCTTCATCTGTCTGCAAGCTCTGAGCATGCAGTCCTGACAAATGCCAAACAAACTAAACCTGCCAGCTGGGCACGATGTGCAGAAGCTCCTGCGAAATGAAGTCAGGCTGTGATTTTAGAGTACAAGCCACAGAAAATAAAGAATGCAAAGCACTATCACTAGTCCTGCCCGTGCCATTGGCTTCGTGACCAACTTGGCAATGGAGACATGCATTTAGCCCAGCCTGTCCAGAACGAGTCCCACCCGTTATTCATTAATAACATGTTAATACTATGCCAAATTCAATCGTGGTCACTGAAAGATCAGGACCTCCATTGACTGACCACTACTTTTGACCCCGCGAAAACGCCTGACCCGAAAGCCGAAAGTACGCCTCCGGAGCGTACTGACCCACAGGGCAAGCTTCACACTCCCGGCGGCTGGGGACGGACACAAAGCCTCCAACGGCGACGCAAGCTGAAAGCGGGGGCGAAGGCTTGATACCGGGCTGAGCTGGCAAGTTTGTGCAGATACGGACTACATATGGACTACATACGTACTCTTTGTCATCAGGTTTCTTTCATTCATAGAGTCTAGTCTGTTGGTGCAAAACTTTAACAAAGGAAGCGCTCCCAATAAGCAACTGGCCCTGTTTGCACATGCTGATGCCAAATTATTGAAGATACAAAAGTGTTTGAGTCATTGAGGCAGCCACCGCATTGCGCAGCCCATTAATAGATTTATCAAAATGACATGGAAACAACACATGGTTCATATATGTATAATATAGTAACGTAACTTCTGAATTCTGAATGTACAAGTCGGTCTGTTGCTACCAGCTTTGCCTGGTGGACACACAGAACAGCTAGACCTAGGCGGTCAAACAAAACATGCCGTGAAACCAAACGTGCGAGTTCTTGCTTCTGCGCATCTGCGCATGAAGAAGGCATGCAACACACACAATTCTAAGCCTGTCCATCCAGTTTCTCTCGGGCCCACCATCTTTTAACAGCGTTGCCGTGGCCACACTTAGCTCGGAACAACCCGCTGGTGAAAGCGAAGTGGCCTGTTGAGGCACAGGGTGGAGGGTGACGGAAAGGGACAAACTGTGTATGTTGCAACTGATGTGTCCACAATTGACACTTCTCAAATCAAAGTCCATCCATGCTTGTCGAATATTGAGCTTAAGCTTTTGCTCATTGTGTGGCAGAATCATGCATACACTGGAGCTCACGCATGCTGGCATTGCCTGCATGCTGGAGATGCAAGTATGCCACAGTCCATGGCTACTAGTTTTTGCATGAAGCTCACGCACAAACCTTTCGCACATTGTGAAATAACAAACCTGTATAGACTTCATATTCTCTCATATAATATACTGTACCCTTCTCCGGGAGCTGAAAACATGGCCATAGAGTTTCCAAAGAAATTGTGTGTCATGCAAATTCAACGTTAAGCACACTGAAGCCGCCTGGAGGGCATTCAACACAGGTCCCCGTAGCATTGCCTGAATGCACAAATTCATCAATCAGAAAAGACTGCACTCACACACCGATAATTCTGGTGCATGCGTGCCAATAACGTGCACATTGAAGCACTGGACGTTGACGAAAAACCAGCAAGCAATGGCATTGGCATGTCGCTGCAACTTGTACATTCCACTAGCTGCATGTTCAAGATATGCATTCGACTTAGCTTGCAGCTCATCCCAGGAGGACATGAAATGCATGCCTCCAGGAGACAGAACAACTACACAAAATACATGTGTACCTTCTGTATAGTATCGCAGGGGGATGAGGAAAACTGCACGTGAGTAATATTATTGGTTTAGGCTTAGGCGGACGCTTCTATTTTGTGCACACCACATGACTGACGTGAATTGCCATCGCCTCGCCACTGTGCCCACAAGCGGATTGGCAAAGTGAACTGCCTGCGGTCTCCGGAGACCTACCACCTCCAGGGTCCTGCCTGTGAGTCTGGCATGCATGGTTTTCCGGAATCAACACCAATATGAGTATCGAACTATATAATATGAGCCAATTGATCACTCCCAGGTGATGTGAGTAAAGTCAATGTGCTCAAACCAACCTGCGCAAGGCATGCATTCCCTCCGCTGAGCAGTCTGATTGTATTGCGCCTTAGAAGCTGAGATTCGGGTCAAGCCAAGCAAAACACTCAGACTCCGGATGTTTACCCACAAAATGCCACAAGGACATCCAGGATGAGCCTGGCTTAGCTATCATCACTTGACCATATCACACTCAAGTGACAAGGCAAAAGGTGGTGCACATCGCCACCCCTAAGGCCCTAAGGATCCACTTGTCTAGGAACCTGTTGTCCGCATTTGCCGGACTAGAATATGCGCATCGAATCTGGGGAACTGGCTACTGTGCCATTGGGGCATGGCACGCAGCCAGCTCCACCAAAGCCATAACCTCGGGCATGAGAAGCAGCCTTGTAGCTTTGGTCAGCGGTCGTGCCAGAATCGTAGCCTGGACACATGTAAGTAAGGAATTACAAGATCTGCACTGTCCACCATTTTCATCTTTCGCAAGGCGAATCAGCTAGAGTGCAAGACCTATAAAAGTGCGAGCCAGGCAACCATTGGAGGCAGTTGTCCAGCACGGCCTGTCTGCCCAGCTGGGCATTGGGAAAAGTACTGGCACTTGCTGCACCTGAGGCAGTTGGTGCAACGGAAAGCCGCACAGGGGAGGAATCCTTTTTGGTATGTGGAGATGCGAATAGCATTCAATAGCTATGGATGAGCCGACTCTCAAGTATGTCCCTAGGGTAGCAAGCAACATACCTTGAATCGAACATCTTCGGCCTGCACGAATAATAGTGAGGCAACGGGCAAGTATAATATAGCCCCTCCCAGCAAGCAGGCGGGTTTTATAAGCATAGATTTACAGTAATATTAAAACATTGCAACAGGATTACAAAATTCAATCGGCGGGTTTAACAAGTGCAAACCACATGTCATGTTCACATGATGAAGCCACCATCACCTCCGTGAAGCTCGCATCAGTTTGGGCCGAGGCACCTCTGCAGGGTAGACGACCTTCGCATCACTGGACGCCTGCAACTGGACGCACTGGGTATCCGACGGCTCATGTCACGCGTGGATCCCTCAGGAAGTTGCAGAGGTATAAAGCTCCACATGAACCACGACGAGAACTTATACGGCCCCAGCAGCTGCATTGTTAAAAAGCAAATGTTGTGGAACAGGTGCAAGTGGCCTGAAGCTGCACTGCCACCACGCTGCCGGCACCTGGAGCTGTTACACCGTCGACTGGGAGGCTGGTGAGCAAATTGCTCGTGTGGTGCCACTACTCCGACAAGACCAGTTCCTGCATGGAGAAGAGAAAGCTCCATGCAAAGGGGACTTTGCATGGACACAACCGGTCGGGAGTGCAGCGGAATATTGCGCATCATTTCATGGGAAGCTCAGTGGCATCGAAATCAGTGTATATATATATATATATCACAATTTTGCGACAGTATAGTGTTCTTCACCCAATTTTGCAGTACAAAGGCACTTGGCTTCGCTTCGGATATGCTCTGCCGAGCCACTCCCCATTCTCTGCAGCACTGTTGTCACAGCATCCATTGCAGGATTCTCAGCCTCCACAATAGCCTCTGACCATCTGCAGCTAAGCGGTGTGTTGGGGGGGGCGTCCAAGCACGTCGGAATCTAAGAAAGTCCAAGCTCGTGAACTTCCAGTTAAAATGGTTTGGGCCGCATTGTGAAGTCTGTCCAAAGCCCTGAACTAACTCATGATATATTCAGCAACACCGCTTGCCACGACTTCCAATGTTCTCTAAAAGTGCTCCAGCTCCATTACTCTGAGTTCACGATTGCTTCCCTCCATTCAGGCCAAAAACATGTTATGACTGCTAAACGATTGGAAAAGCAAAAAGCAAGAGTGAGAGAGAGGTTGAAAGGAGAGTTGATGATCTTTAAACAAAAAGAAAAGGGATAAACAAACACGCACGCCCAGGAGATATAAAAGAGTCAAAGCAACAAGGTGGATATCTACTTTGGTCTACTTCCCGGAGTCGAAGCAACCTGCACCAAATGCGCTGCCACTGCATACCTTACCAATCGGTGAAACCAAGCCGAAGATGGAAACTAAGTCCACCACACTGGGGAGTTCGAATGAGCAAGCCAAAGTAAAGGGACATTCCTGTTGACAAAATTGTTCATCAGTGGTCAATTTATATAAACAGAATCGAATTTGCTGGACAATGAGCTTTGTAAGCGTCTGCCACTCTGTGCGACCTGGGCACGCAAGAATGGCATCAGGTGATGGCTTGTGCAAGAACCGTCGCTGGTAGTCCTTGAGAACATCGTGAATTTATTGAGCCACAATCATCAATCATGAATCGGTGATTCAACAGTCCTGCACGAACTGGCTATGATTTCTCACAGCCACGCTTGGCATAGAACTCTTCTGTGGAATTTGGCCTCAGCTCTTTCGCCAAATTAGGACCTAGGACACTTGTACCTGATGCGCTTTGTTCATTGGTCGTCGGTCATGCAAGTTGCCTTTTGTTGAGACGCTGGGGAAAACACACTCCCACTACGATTGTGCCAAGCATTGGCAAGCTTACAGGAAAACACAAAAAATATCCTTAAGTTCGACTACTTTAAGACTGGATGAAAGCAACACGGATTTGTGGCAAGAGTCGCTTGTGTCCCACCACCCAGTCCGCATCGCCACCTTGGCAAAACACATGTGAGATGAAAGCTTTCTCATGAATCTGGAGAAAGTCAGACTGGACCTGGTCCTCCAGGAATGAAGGGGCGGGAGAGTTCTTTCAGAAAAAAAGGCTTGCCAATCGGCGGGCATGTCGCCATGCATTGAGAACAGCGACCCTGAAATCACCCGGCCGCTTCTGCATGACAATGACCAGTCACACGCAAAGGTCCAAGCACGCACCGTGAGTGTGCATCATACAAAGGAAACCTTTGGGCAATGGCTTGGCTAAGAAATGCGCAGCAATGCTATTGGAGCAGTTTTTCGAGGACAATGATGAACAACTGGGTTGTCCAAACACCTCTTTCAGAACCCTCCAGGGGCCAGGCCATTGTACGGCCACCTATGTCCTATGTGTTCTACGTGAGGAATGTGGGTGCCACTAAAAAGGTACAGGTACACCATGATACAGTTTTTTGGAGATCAGGTTGTACAGTGAGCTGGCAAGTCACCCCGCATATTCACAATAATCCATCAAAACATTGAAAAGGGACGGGGGGTTTTGCATTGTTGGGGGGCGGAAGTATTTCTAGTCTTTTGAGACCTGAGAAGGGAGGAGTTGAAAGCCAAAGCATCCAGCCACCAACCATTCGCCCCGAGAGCCATCCATCGACCTACACTCTACACACCACATCTATCCACACCTACGTATCAGCTTTTCATCCATCCCATCCACCCACCCACCATCCATATCCAGCTAGCCACAATCCATCGACCTACCTGCAAGTGATGCCTCTACGGGGTGGACATGGTGGAATGGGCTGATGGTCGATTCCATGCTGGTCCAGTTTTGTGTGGTCGGTGGGTAGTAAAGAGATGTCAAACAGTATCACAGGGTTTCGATGTTGGTGTCTTTGTGATGCTGACGATGCACAGGTTTGCGCCTAGCATAGCTGATCGGCTGGTTGTGTGAATCGGCTCTAAACGTGGCAGCTCTTAGGCCCCCGCTGAGCAGGGACTGCACCTCCTCCACCGGACAGGTCACCAGAACAGCCTCCGAACACGGAGGTTGGTCAACGAAGTTGGAGCCAAACACTTCGACACTCCCGCCAAATGCACAATCCGTGGGATGGATTATACTAGGTGCCAATCATATGGGACTTCATGGCCAGTTTTGGAATGCACCTTTTACACACAGGATACGGACATATACGGACCTTGAGAGAGTGACAAATGCACTGAACACTATACAGGTGGCCTTAGCCTACACAAAGAACATGACATGACAATCCTGAACCAAAACATTACATTGTCCGACAATTCAGGATGTGATTTGCGATTCTATAGTATAGGCACAGGGATGAAGCTTGACAAGATCAGTTTTTGCTCGTGTTGAACCAACAAAGTACGACCTGCGGCAGGAAGTTCGCTGACTTGAAGGCTTGCAAGAACCTAGGCCATCAAGTGATGACTTGATTTGCGCGTTCAATGATGTTAAAGGACATGAGAAAATTCCATGGATATTGGAACCTGCTCATGCGATGTTATGTTCTTATTGGACATTAGAGGTTGAACACCTAGAACAATGATGCCAGTAGTTACTGTGGACAAAAGCCGTGGAGGTAATTACTCAAATTGCTTTCTCGCAAAAATGCCGTGTATGCTCTTGAGGTGGGGTGCAGGAGTGACATGCCCTTGCCTGGTGGAGGCAGCCACACTGGCACCTGAGCTAGTCGAATGAATATGTAAGCGAAGGCTGAGATTCAAATCACTTGACTCCCATCTAGCTTCTTACTCCTAGTAGCGATGCCAGGAGCCCCTAGTAGCGTCCCTGCTCCTAGTAGCAATGCCCTTTGTTCCTAGTGGCGTCCTTGCTCCTGTATAGTTAGATTCCAGGAATCGATTTTTCTACTTGAAGCAAAGTTGTCCCACCAAACGACATGTACATAAGCAGCGAACAAACGGTTTTATCTCGTTGGCAATATTCTGCGTAAGGCTTGCTCACGCTGTGAGCCGCAGCTGCGTCCTGAAATAAGGGGGTGTCAAACCCCAATTGCACGCCGGTCATTATGAGAGGCCGATATGGCGTCATTGAGTGTCACTACACACAGTCCACAGATTGCCACACCAAATTGGTACAAACTTGCTATCTCATTCCTTCGACACAAAATCAGCCTCACACTTCACAAACTTGCAGGAAACGAATTGTTGCTCTTCCAGTGGCCAGTACTTTGTAGTTTTGTTATTTGCCTTTGGTCTTCTTCGGCCCCATGACCTACTGGGAACTGGAAGGGCTCTTTAAATCTGTGGCGCCCACACCCTGTTTCTCGCAGCGCTGCGTGGCCAGCTCTGGGCACCACTGAGGACAGTGGCTCTGACACAGTTTGAGAGATCCAACATTCCTCCAACCTACTAGCAATGGCCTCCAACCTGGAAGCAATGGCCTCCAATGGATTTGGTGTAAACGCTCAGACCCATCCTTTTGTCCAAGAAGGATGTCACGTGATCTCTAACTTGTCCTTGCACACCAGTCCTTACTGGACGAGCGTGCAAATGTTGACACGCAACTGCAAGAAGCCGTTGTTCCATGCAATGTTCGGTTCTGGGCCAGGGGAAGAAACCTTCTTTGTTGGGTCACCAAGTTCTGTCACTTTCCATTGAATAGCCCGAGGTAGCCCGAGGTGTTCGACAATTTTTGCAGATTTAGGTGCCCAGGTCTTTGATTTGTGTGTAGGCATGTGTACGCTCTAGAGAAGCTCATGGAACCAAACAGTATAATGTGAGAACTTCATCACGTTTGACAAGGTGTATGGCAGTGTCGTCTTCCACTGAACTCATTTGAGGGCCTTCGCCCTTCTGAAAAGCGCGGGAGACCATTGGCCCCCACGAGTACAGGCGCGCCAATCTCCCCAACGGACTAAGCTTCTGAAGCCCGTTGAGATTAGGGACGTGGATTGCACAATGACTTTGGCTCACTGAAACTGCCAAACTTGGCTGATGGATCAAGAACCCCATCACGGCTCGAGGCCATAGGTGGTCCTTTTATTCCTCCCTTGGGAATTAAGATGCACAGCCAGCAAGATTTCGGACAATAGGTCCCTTTCTCTTGCGAGGCCAATTTGTGATGCAAAGCTGTTTGGTCGTAACTCAGGTGCGCCCCAAAGGTGCGAGCCGCAACCCGTGTGTTGACTTTTCCCGGTGCCAGTGACAAACCCCCGGAACCTCTACGTATCTCTGGGAAAACACATCCCCAATCAAAGTTTGTCAGGGTGGTCACGGTAGTCATACCCTCAAGCAATGCCTTTAAACATAATTGTTGACCTGTAATCCGAGTTCATGTCCAACTGCTGCAGCATCGCACTCGATGACCACTAAAAGTCAGTCTCTGCAGGGCAGCATTGGAGTCGGACACCTCGGTGCTTGTAGGTTTCCCTCGAGCGTAGCAGGAGGCACGGTGGTCTAGCAGCCAAACGCAGTCTAGGCTAACAGTCGCAAAGCAGTTGTATTATAATGTGCTTATGCTGCTAGCTTCTGCACATTGATGTGGCTTCAACGGTTACAAAAATCAACACCTCCGACGGAGGTCTATGAGTCTATGAGAGTCTATGATCTTATGAATCTTATGGCATTGATCTTGCAACTGCGCAACCACTCGTGGTAGGGCAGCAAGCACCCGTCATGTTCGCTGCGGCACACAGTGGAAAGGCCGAGCATTCCTGGACAGTGCGATCTGCTGCATGGTCCGTTAAATGCGGACTTTGGCAAGTATGGAGTGGCGTGCGAGGGCTTCTACACACATCTTAGGAGACATAAAAACCTAAGTTTCGCAAAAAATCTACAGTAGGAACCTAATCATTAGTGCGAGCATGTGCGAGCGCTTCTTCAAGGAAGCTCCCCCGCACCTGAGCTTCCTTGAAGAAGCGTGAGCTATCCTGCATCCTAGCTAGGAGCGAACTAGTCGCCCGTACTTAGTTAAGTATGCGCCTACCTAATTAAGTAAGGAGGCAGGGCCATGGGCTTTAAAAAAGAAGGTCAAGCATCTGCGCCCATGCTGTAGATCGGCTTTCTGACCTGAGACACTCACTGCCACCTAGGCGGATATCATCCAAACATCCAATTGAGAGGGCTTGTATGCGCTTGTTCAGCTGAGGGTCAGTGGTGTCAAAAGGCACAGCTAACCATGGGATGAACAGTGTCGATCCGGACTTTTGAAGCTTGTCCAAATGTATTGATTATGGCTGAAGGTTTCATGAATTCAGCTCAGCTCTGCCAGCTCTGCATCCCAGTCACTGGAGGCGGTGAACTGTTGCAGCAGCTTAGACTCACCTCGAAGGCGCACAGTGGGGACAATGGCACACACAATGCCAATTTATGTGCATATAAGAAGCTACTAGTAACAAAGGGCATCGCTACTATAGGAGCAAGGACGCTACTAGGGGCTCCTGGCATCGCTACTAGGAGCAAGAACGCTAATTACTAGGGGCTCCTGGCCTTACTACTAGTACAATATCGTATAGCCTCATACAGCCACACAGCCACCATGTTCAGTGGACCCTTGGCACCAAACCAAACATGGATACAAAGATGGAAGCTTGAGGCTTCCAAGAGGCCAGCTCATTGTTAGGGCAGCAGTTGCCCTCGATGATGCCTTCCTCTACGCACCTCAATGGTCAGCGCCCTGAAAAGCAACAGATGCACAATTTGCCGATTGAATTCCTTCAAGCATCTGCATCGGAACCGAGTTGCCGGACGATTAAGCGCTCAAAAAACGGCTTCGCATTGCTGGATGAAACGCTATATAACTATCCAGAATCTGCCCAGTTGTCAGAATCATTGATGAATCATTCACTTCAATATGTAATTTGTAGCTATTTGTAGCTACTTCACTCCAAGGAGCTGTGCGTAGGCTGAG
The DNA here is from genome assembly GCA_963970005.1 of Durusdinium trenchii. Classification (NCBI taxonomy): domain Eukaryota; class Dinophyceae; order Suessiales; family Symbiodiniaceae; genus Durusdinium; species Durusdinium trenchii. The sequence goes on from CAXAMN010017335.1 coordinate 799,941, forward strand.
CAGGTTCTGCCGTGGATCCCGATGACGACGGGCGCCTATGGTAGTTCCCCGTGAGTTCGGTCCGACAGCGTCTGCCGTCCGGTGGGCGGTACAAGATCCGAAGTGCCAAAACCATAGACTGTTCAGCACAGTATGTTCATCACACAGGAGTCTTGGATATTATATGTATTGCCTCCATGCTCCAGTTCGCGCCTCTGCCGTCCGGACAGCCTGGGCCAACAATTGCAGAAGCGAGAGGGTAGAGAAAGGCCCGAGAAAGGCCCAAAATGGTCCAACAGAATCTTCCCAAAGCTTTGGACTAGAACGAATTTCCCGTCAAATCCAGACGGTCCTCCCTGACTCTCAAGCAAAGCCACCACCTCGTAGGTCACTGGTCGCTCGTCGCAGGAGCGCGGACCAATCACTGCACCAAACGACTTGTGCTGCGCCGCCTTCCGGAAGGACCCCTTCCACATGGCCGCTAAGCCCATCTCTTCGCAGCCCTTGTTGTGAGTTGAATCTCTTCCGGCATCCAATGTAGTTACTGATGTTACTCATGCAAAGCGAAGCCTGCGTGCCAACATGTCATGAAAGCATCTTGAAACCTCCTGCAGGCTGCTTGCATCTGCACTTTCACTGATTTCTGCCACATCACCAGAAACATATTATCCTTTGATGTCCTTTGTGTGCCACCCGTCGCCGCCCATCCCTGCACATCTCACCCTGACAATGGACTTCTGATCGGACAGAATGCAGCTTCCGTCTGGCCACCAGCTGAACTCTGCACCTCAAAGAATGTTGGAACGGCAAGTGAATCATAGTGAACCGTCATTGCGAATCATCACGCACAATTCAATGTTATTGCACAGTGTTGCTATGATATAATCCCATCATGTGAATCTGAACCCAAACTTCTGAAAGGCCGTGCCAAAGTATGCATGCTAAGCTAAAAGCAGGGCATGCTACTCGCGCACCGCAGCTGACAATCTCGAGGGCTCGCCTCGCCGCAGCACATTTGTGCCAACAAAGAAGCATGGGATTTGTTGACAGCCAACCCAACAAACACAAGGTCAAAATGAACAAGCCACAAGCATTCTGACTCTTCAGCTTCTTGGCTGAAAGGTATAATTAAAGCGAACTTGAAGCCACGGTCATGATTGAGGAGCTCGGTCCAACCCGCTTTTTGTACACCAGTCCACGCCTCGTATGTCTTGGAACTTCCCACATTCTTCGGCGGGTGCACCAAAACGCCATGCCTAGGGCACAGGATAGTCAGCTGCCTTTGAGGTTTCGCTGGGTAGGGGAGAGTTGCAAAAGCACATGAATGCGTCAGGGTTTGGTACAGGACCTGGGCTTCTTGCCGTATATACGTCAAACAGAATCAAACAAGTCCAAATGCATCTCGGTGCTTTCTCCGGGGAGAGTCTGCACAACGATAGTATTGTACGATATTGTACGTACAATGCTCCACTGCCCGACACCCTTCCACTGCAAATCCTATTCTTGTTCAGCCTGGCCCTTGGGCAGGGCACTTGAAGCAGCCTTCCGGCAAAGCGGGGTCTGCCGCTAAAAGGCGCAAATCCAAGCCCTGCAAAGCAAGCACAGTCAGTAATCAGTGTGAAGAAAACAAGGCCCAGTTTTCCGCTCACCACCTCAATTGCTGTAGATGCTGTATATAGATTCATTTAGCGAGCATCGTGGAGAGCCGAGAGCGAACACCGCGCCGCTGCGGTGCTTCTCCATTTCAGCTTGATCCCGTGTAGTCTTACCAGCTTTCCTGCCATCTACTAAGCCCCACCAGCCTCCTCATATCCCTCAACCCAAGCCTCCTTGGGCGTCATCCACGCAGCCAGCGCCAAGCCGAAGGCCATGCCAGCGCCCAGTGCGGCCAGGGCACTTCGCCGCAGTAAGCTGGAAGCCCTGACGTGGGATGCGCCGGAGGCGTCGGCTGCGTTTCGCAGAATGCGTTCGTTCGCCAGTCGCTTCCGGACTCCTCTCCAAAAGGCCTGGTGACATTGGAGTTCCATGAAACTCATGGGGAAGGGAGAAGGGAGAAGGCACAAACTCACATGTCTAAGCAGTTGTGAACATTCGCATTCCATTGGAGCCAGTTGCAGTAAGAACCTACATCATGAGTAATTAGGGCTACCAGGGCCACAGAACGAAAGTTGCCCTCACTGTCAGTATCCAAGACAATCCAATGAAGGAACCTTGTTGCTTGATATGTTCCCCATTGTTTCCCTGTTTAGGAGGTCCAAGCCTAAGCCTAAGCTATACAGGTTATGGACCCACTCCGGGCCACGGGCAGCCTCTTCTCATCCCTCTCCCAACGCTCCAGATCCCACCTCGGCACCATGAACACGCGACTTGGCGAAAAACCCTTGCATGGTGTCTGAGGTGTCTATTGCCTGCTACTATAGTAGTCGGACTGGAGTTGGCCGCGGGCCCCACGCTGAAAAACGGTGAGAGTGAGCACTAACTCCGTCAGTGGACGCTTATCTGATGACTTAGACCAACTAGTTCAAGCAAACCGGCATGGAGTCGTCACAGCTGAGATGCTCAGGTACTTCTGAGAGCGTCTCCATGCCAAGCCTGACATATCGGCTGCAGGGATGTATTATTGGTGGGTGCACTAACGGTGGCTAAAACAAATGCTTGCAAAGAACCAAATGGACTAAATGATATACTTCAGGCAATAAAGTTTATGCTTGTTAGCCATGTTCAAACAACGCTGTAGGGTCAGCTGCGGATCGAATTACCAAGTCCAATTTTTATGGCAGGTGTGGTGCGGTCAATTATCACACCGTTTTAAACTTATATTAATAAAAAGCTTCCCGGTGTGAAAAATGACCGCCCACATGGCCGGATTCTAGGGGGTAAGGGTTGACATGAGTTTGTGCTTCAAGAAGCGCAACTGTTGTCTGGCCAGTGTAGTACGACAGTGTGCCGTTCTACTTCTCATGGTTCTACAATGTGCTACAAATGTTCTAAGTTAATCTACAATATACCTGTTGGGTCCTAGTGGTGGCATGTCTTTACCTTTATATAAAGCTAGAAAATGAACACCACATCGTATATGCATGTATATGCTCGATTATGCTCCTGAAATGCCATGCATTTCTGAATGGGAAACAATCAGATTTGATCTTTCCACGTCCAAACGAGGCACATGCCGCGCATGATCGCGGAGCGGAGAGGGTGAACTGAAAAATGGCAAAGGCCCGGCGCCATCAAAACGACATGAAAAGCACCTCGTGACATGAAGGAATCAGAACCTAAGTCCAATGTCGCAAATTTCGATGCGGCTCTGCGGCTTCTATGAGCTGCCTTTGGAGAAAGTAACACTTCTGTAAACAATTTTAATTAATAATGGATGAAGTTGGGATGATGAAGTATCAGTTCGAGACCCACTTGAGTGTAGAAAACTGATTGCTGAGAACATGCTATTGGATGAATCTGGCTGGAATCCATTCCACAATTGTTGTCCGAATTTTGACTCGCTCCACTCAACCCTGCAAATGGAAGGATAACTCATAGCTTTTAAGCTCTGATTCCACGGTCCGCAGCATTGGCATGGTCTTGAAAAGCTAGGTTGCCCTAAGCCAAGGAGTACAAGTGTATAATCCGCGGCTATGTTAAGTACAAGTATGTGAAAACACAACTCTTTTGATGGATGAAGAACTTGGTGCGCTCCAATCACCCGGCGCAAATGTCGACTTCGCTTCTACCCCCTGATGGGCAAAACACCTTATGATTCGATGCTATCATGTACAACAAGTAGTCGCAGGACAACAAATGGTTTGTGGATGGTGAGGCTTCTGGCGAGCGAGCAACCCAGAGCTTGTAAAGCCTAGAAACTGTACAAAGGACATGGTACAAGTTTCCAAGGAGGACTGTGCCAACTGACGAAATCCATCACTTGGTTGCTTTGTCAGAGACTGAAGGCCTTCTTAACTTGTGTTCGGTGTCTAACCTTGTTATTCGGCTAGGGATGCAGTGTGAAGATTCGCCTCTCTGCTCCCAGGCCGCAATTGGATTAAATGGACGCTCATAGAACGACAAGTCCCGTACCGTGTGAGTGCAAGCCTCCGACTCGTGTGGAGCCCCAACAGTGTGCATCTAAACAAAAGACCAATATTGAATTTTCTAAAAGAAAAGTGGACCACAATTGCTATTGGGTTGGGGGCCATCGCCATTAGGTTGGAGGCCATCGCTCTTAGGTTGGAGGCCATTAACTTTATTAACTTGGACATTGAAGCACATCTATCCAAGGAACTCATCTTACGCATCTTAGTTGTCCAAGTCTTTGAAGTCATCTTCAGTCTCTGGATTTGGGATCTCAGCTTTGGAACCCCATAGGCTCAAGCCTTCAACACACAAAAACTATCAAAAATGAATTTGAAGGCTTGATACATTGCTTTGGCATGCTTTGGCCATCTTTGGCCTATCAGCTCTCTTGGCTGTCCTGGCTACTTCCCTCAGATGAGCTCTCCTCACCCAGGTTGTTATAGGCATTGTACGACGGTCCTCCGCAAGGACAAAAGGTCAAATCCCCACACTTGTCAATCTGTGTGCGCTGGCTATCGAACCTTCCTGGCATTACCAGTAACAAGGACATCGCTACTAGTAGCAAAGGCATTACTACTAGTAGCAGCGTCTATATTTTTGGATATTTATCTGTTGCGGAAGGCCGCAAGAATGAAGGTGTGAACATTGTACCAGTCCTTTTTGGATGACGTTCAGGGATGCCGACCGCTGGTCCTGAAATCATGCATTCATCCAATTCATCCCATCAAATGTGTCGACAAATCGACCTCGCTCCAGAATGCAGAACGGAAGTGGGCCCTCCTCGTTCAGCAGCAAGCGCTCAAGCAAGGTTTCCCGGCCTCACGTTGCCACAGGAAGAGCAAGAGCATGTTTGGTGTCAAATGGTGCCAAAGGTATGGAACACGGCTCTCAAAGTTGATGCTCATGGCAACGTGGCACACGGGAAAGCACCGGCGTTTTGAGAACTGTGCGGCATACAGTTTTGGCAACTAATTGTATAACATGGAACAAACCCAAGTAAGGATGGAAATTGGTTCATGGAGGAGATGCTGAGACGGAATATGCCACTTGGCCAACACCTAGCTATCTTCCAGGTCTTGAAACATTCCATCATCGCGTCCAACATCCCCCCGAGGATTTTCCGACTTTGTTTACCAAAGTGTTTCAATACTCCGGCCAGTATCTAGCTCCATTTCTCAGTGTAGAATCTAGAATTGATTCAGTCACCGTAACGTATCACATGATGATGTTTTAAGTTAAGCTTTTCCCGGTGCATATGGAGTTGTTCAATATATTGTCATGACCTTCAAACATGCCAGCAGGTGCATGGCCTGCTGAGTATTCCATATGCTCCTCATCATCATCGTCCAAACCACCAACCCTCTCCTGCAAAGTTGAAGCTGGTTCCAAAACAGATGAATCATCTACAGAATCTATAGGAGCAATTCCATTGGTCTGAGAGGTGGTCATGACGCTTGACCAAACATGAGCATTATGGAGCTATCGAGTGAAGCTCAGCTGCTTCTCCTCAATCTCCTCCCGCACCACTGCGGAGGTATCAATGATAAGCGCGATGAGGATGTTGAGAACAACAAGGTTTACGATCACCTCGATGATTGTTGGGTGCCACGCACAGCGATTGGGCGATTGGGTGTCAAAGGTCCTTTCGACATATCTGCCATATGGGTTCAATGGCGGGTTGCTGCACCCTGGACCCTGGACTGGCGACGGTTTTTGCAACGAGGGTAAGCAGAACATATAGTGTTGGGTGTTCTGGTAAGCAGGTGGCAAACTACTTTGAACATGATTGAACGCAAGCATCGCTTCTAGTAACAAGTGCCTTACTAGTAGTAACAAGTTTGCATGGACACCATTGTGGGAAGCAAATGCACTTCGCCCTCGACGGCACCAAACTTCTGCTTGGGCCGGTCAAGAACTTGTCCACAGCTCAAGGCTCAAGGAGACATGGAGTCTACAACAATCAAAGGTATCTTCTCAAAGTACCACAGGCCCAAAAGACAACCACTCAATACAGGGCACCAACCTAGCCAAACATCTGAGGCTCGGCCCTTTTTGGATCAAACCAACTGCATCAACTGCCAAGTCACAAAGAATGAGACGAAGAAAATGCTTGCATAAGGTGTGGTGACCTGCATAAAGCCTCCCGCGAGAACGAACCAATTGTTGACCACCATGACGCTGAAGAGAGTGACTAGGCCTGGCAGGAAATGCCATGAAAGAGTCAGTCTGAGTCATTCTGCAGGAAAAAACGCCGGGCAATGCTTTTTAAGGGAGAGGTAGCTAGTACCTTACTTAAGCTACTAGTATGGACGCAGGATCGCACTATTTATTTGGTTCCTAGAATTTTCAGAAAACTTAACCTTCTGTATTATCTGTTTATCTCTTCTCCATTCTTCAAATGTTTTAATTCAAGCTCCAAAACAAAAATCATCGAACATCATCGAAAATCCTAATATGGTTACAGACTATCTTTCTTCAAATCGATCCATCCCAGCCTGAAGGGAAGTCGTCGAAGTTCAAAGGCCAATACCTAGACAACATCCGCCATGGTTTCGGGATGACTGAGAATCGAGAGCCATTGGTCAACGCACGAGTCGCGTCACAGCAAATCTTTGGCTCCAGAAGCTTGGCTTTAAATGCGCGATCTCGAACTCAAAGGGATTACATGGGATTACACCCCGCAGCTCAAACACTAACATGTTCATCTGCAATTCCTGCACCACCACCAAAACAAACCTTGGGCTGCCATGCTACTGGTCTTCAGCATAGCCACTGCCCTTCAGTTGCGCAGGCAGCATGCGCCCTCCAAACAGTTGCTCCTCAGTCCCGGAAGATGCTACGATACTTCTGGGCCAAACAGTGTCCAACGAAGAGGAGTACGGAGTGACACGATTCAAGTGGCTTACCGGCTCACCTCTACGGATCCGGAGTGAGGATTCGACTTGGTGGTAGAGATGAGCGGGACATGATAGGAGCCGGTTTGAGGTAGTCACTGGACAGATCTTACTTCATTCAGACCTGGCCGATGCTGAAGTTCAGTGCGTTGGTTGAACCACTGAGCAGGCAGGAACTTTCAGCTGAGAGTCTCCAATTGAGGTGAAAATGTAAAACCTCAATCAACGAGGCACACTGGTAGCTTGCCCTTGTTCCTAGTAGCGATGCCCTTGCTACTAGCGATGCCCTTGCTACTAATTAGTAGTAATGCCCTTGCTACATGTCAAAACTCGTGATCTGGAAATGATATGTCAAAACTCTTTCGGCAAGAAGCACCATCAACAGCAGGAGCCCCAACCGGTAGTACACGGGCAGCAGGCGTGCCAGGAGTGCCGTTAAATATCGAAATGGTTCGATGTACCACATGAGGCATATGGCACGGGCGATGTGTATCACCAAGACCTGGGAGCTTGACACACACTCTCTGCTCAAGAATTGGTGTCACATGTAGATCGGAAGGAACCGGGACCTTAAAAATATGTGCCAAAAAGCCCGGTTGCAATATTCTGATCAAGAATGATCAAGTGAATCAAGGGCAAAGAAGCCCCCATCTGCGGCGATTCTGCCAAGTAGCGGTTCGGACCAGCCAGTCTGGCGCATGGTCGCAAAAAATAGCTGCCAGCTGCATCGTCAAAAGAACTGAAATAGTCAACCCATCAAACCGGTGCCGGTAGGGCAAGCGGTTCCAGAACCTGTCATGCTTGCAAAGCTCGGAAGCAAAACAAAGAAGCATCTTCACTTGTTGGCAGTCCTGGTTTACAACCAATGTGGATGCACTCGCGTAATGTGAGGCGAGGGTGCGGCCCACGTGTTGCAGGAGTGTCTGAATATGATTGTATTACTGTACTCAAGCATGCTAGTCGCCCACACACAAAAGGCAAGCACTCGCGTCAGGCAAACAGTCGTAAAGCGCCTTGTCTATCAGTGGCGTAAGAAGCCAATTCTACAACTCAGTTTGGTACCATCTGCCTTTCCAAAAAAGAAGCAAGCCCAAAAAACATTCCGGATCCTGTCAGACTTAATTCTTTCCAATCGACCCAGCACAGATCTTTCAGCCCTGGCCCCCTTCTTTGCGCCTCGCTGGGCCTATCACCAGCATCTGAATCAGAATCTGCCCTGCAAAGAATACCGTCGTTGCCTGGCACGGGTGAGTCTCACAAGTGACACCTACGCCCCTTTACAATAGTAGCTTCTGGTTGTATACTAGTAGTAAGAATATGTAAGAATGCTCCTAGTAGCGATGCCAGGAGCCCCTAGTAGCGTCCTTGCAGCTTCTTGCTACTGTGCACATTTGCTTTTTCATTTGGTGTTGAATGCAGCTCTTTAGGCCGACAATAGTTTGACAACAGAAAGAGGATTCGATTAAGCTGCCAGTGGGGCCAAGCTTGTGGAGATAGGTTGTTCAAACATCATGGCACGTGACATCATGGGTCCAAATGGCTCACCAAGTCAATCACTACCAAATTCCTGACCCTTGAGCTGCTTTGCACAAGCCCGCCAATTAAAGAGATTCGATGACAACATCTGACAACCCCCTACAGTAGCTGCCAGGCTCCGCCGAGCCGCCATCAAAGACTTGAACCAAAAGCTCGGCGGTCGTAAGGGCGCGTCGCGGAACTTGCCACCCCAGCCTGGGGCGCAATATAACGAATGCGTTGGAATGAAATGCCTATTGCCTCTACCAAGCACATCAAAAGAGCATATATTCATATCATACTTACCCTATGAGTGCATTATTTTGGAACTGGACACCAGGTGCCAGCAGTTGCCACCACAAAGAACAGGTGTTCGTTGTTGACGGGAGAACTTCTTGCCCATCATATCCTCCATGGCTTGCGACCGTTTCCAAAGAAAAGGCAAGTGGCGCGGCGAGACAAAGACAATTGTCTGACCCAGTGCAAGCAACACTTCGATCAAAACTACCTCAAGCAGCGCGCAAATGCAAAACACTTTTTGTAAGACAAAAATTCTAGTCGGAACTCGGGATGTCTCAAACTTGAAGAGAAGAAGGCCTACATCCACATTCTGAGTTCTTGTGGGGGTTCTCGAAGCATAGGCGTGCATCTGCAGTTCAATTTCTTCAGAGGTATTCAAAGCAGGGGCAGTCTATGCACCATGTTTCCACCAGCTACGCAAAAATGTCAGAAATCAGGCGGCGTGGAAGCAAGAATGAACAAAACCCAACAAAAATATCCACTAGAGTCACTAGATGTCAAAACACCAAGTGGCAATGTCCATAATGGCGCGCCAAGAATATCGAGAGTCCGCCACCCTGCCACTGATCAATCAGTGTCTCTTTACAGGTACGATTCAACAAATGAAACAATTGTTTCATGTTGGGAGTTGCAACGAGTTGTTGCAAGTTGGTATCCCCAGCCTCACCCCACTCATGAAGAGGTGCACCAAGCCTTTGCCCAAGCGGCTGCGCGCCATACTGGGAACCGGCCGCATGGGGATGTAGATCCTGGGGTTGGAGAGCACCTCGAGCCGTGGCAAAATGGCTCACCGTTTCGTAGTGAACGTGGGGCAGGTAGGGAAGCGATTTCAGGTGCAAAAGACAGAACCAATAACAAACCTCTGACACAGTGTTGGCCATGCCACACCTACCCGAAAGACATTTCTTGACGAAGCAAATCCCGCCTCCACAACCATGCAGAACTCTTTTTGCTCGATGTAGCCATTGCCATCAGCGTCCATAGCTTTGAAGGTTCGGTGGGCCTGCTGTTGCACATACGCCTTGGGATCCAGTGGTTCCAGCATGTTGAAAACAACCCATCATTTAGTGGCATTTGGGCAAGGCACTTTGCCCTTCTCGAACATGAAGTGAAGGAAAATCCTGGGCAAACAATGCCAGCGTGCCGCTTCTGTACTGACAAAGGGCACAAACGACTTGAGCATAAACCACCACAAGTTATTCATTCTCAATGCTCTTTCATCTGCGAGGTGCACCAATCTCATCTCAGTCTATCACTGAAACTTTCCCGGCACAGCCCCTACGCCACCTCATGGTCCCTATTAACATTTGTCGCAAAGCATCTGGCCATAAGCAGTGTAGAAATCAACCCACCTCAGAGAAAGCTGCCACGCGGGCTGTGCACGATCCCAGCGGTCCATGTGTTAAGTAATCTAGGAACCATTACAGTATGTCATAGGTGCGAGCGCTATCCGTCCTAGCTAGGCAGGCGCCTACTTAATTAAGTAGGAGTGGGCAAAAACTCCTTAAGTTTTCCACCCAAATCTAGTCACCAAATCATTAGTGCGAGCGCTTCTTCAAGGAAGCTTCCCGCCAGGGCAGCGGGGGGAGTTTCCTTGAAGAAGCGCGAGCTATCCTGTATCCTAAGTAGTAGTAGCTACCTGTAGGTACGAGTCGCGGCCTACCCCCCGCGCGCGCGAAAAAGCTCCTACTAGCTAGCTACTAGCTATCCTGCTACCTACCTACCTACCTACCTCCTAGCGGCCTAAAGAAAACATATAAGTAGGAGTGAGTGGGCTAAAACACCGATCCCACGGGCCCATGAATCTCAGCCCGGCCTCTCCAGCGTGATCACCGGGACCCCTATTGCAGACTTCAAGGCTAAGACCTCAAAGGCCTGCTTGATCGAATACGTTTTCCTCAGCTGAAACAAGCCTAACAAAGTCCAAAAAATCAAAAAGCGCTCACGGGCCTAGGACATCCTAGGGCCTAGCATGATTCTCAACCCCCTCAAGCTTCACATCTCCCCCACATCTGTCTCATCATCCTCTCCCTTTTTGAGGGAAGCACACTGGTGCTCCAAGCAGAACTTCTACCACAGAGTGCTTCTGTCACAGTCAACACATATCAAGAGAATCTCTGAAGTGGCTTCATCCAAGCATCAAATCAAGAAACTTACACAATTGCCGCTTCAGTTGGTCCTATCAGAAGCAAACCGGTCCCCCGTCTGTCTTCCACACACTTCAATCAATTTCGTTTGACATCCCGTGGTGGAATCATCCCAGCTCTCGGCATGTCACTACAACTGCAAGGAGTTTGCTGGAATGTTGTGAGCCTTGTAGGCATCATACACCGCAGCGAGGAGCACGTTTTGCAGCAAGTAAAGGCAAATGACCAGGTACCTAGCGAATTTAACATAGATCATAGATAGATCCTGATCCTCCACACAACTGAATAGAATGTTGCAACTGGATGCAAGCTAGAAATGCTGGACCATTTTGTTAGTCTTGGGTGGCCCCATTCTTCTTTCTTGGGGACAACCTATCTAAATGAGCGCTCATCCTGTCATATCAAGCCAAGTGAAGTCAAGGGCACACGAAGAAGAAAAAGAAGGAGGCGCGGGTCTCAGTGTAGGACTGAATCATCACGTCGGGGAAGTTCGCAGTGGTAAAAAGGACCCACCTGGGCTGAGGCCTAACGCCGTGGATGCTGGAAGCCACTATCCGCCGACCCCGGCTGAAGAAAGGGGGAGCGCGCCAGGGATTACAGGTGTGGGAGTGCTCACCATGGATGCCGGTGCCTGTGAATCTCTTGTGGCAAGGTCTGTGCCGGTGCTCAGGTTCACAGGGTACGGATGGGCCAGAATGTACTAGTTTTTTTTTCTAGGGATCCAGACGCAACGTCTGGCCCCGAATGTGCGAGCAGTTGAGTCTGTTTTGGAGTAGTTTTTGGTGGAAATAGATTGTGTCGTTTACCAGGCCTCAAAACCCCTCAAACGCCTCAAACCCCTCAAACCCTTCAAACCCCTCAACCCTCCCTGGATTGGTACGTTCGCGGCACTCCGACACCGCAGCCTTTAGCCTGGCAGCGCCGGTGTACGTCATTCAAGTGCGACCATGGGAGGCTCGTTTTGGACCAGAATTAGATTGGGAAAAGCCGTGGCGGGACCAGGTGTTCGGGGCCAGGATGACCGAGACAAATGGAAGCAAACTTGTCTTTTTCTAGGTCTAGGGATTCAGAGGCGGCGTTTGGCACCCAAAGTGCGACCATGGGAGGCTCGTTTTGGATGTTCGGGGCCACGATGACCGAGACAAATGGAAACAAACTTCTTTTTTTCTAGGGATTCAGAGGCGGCGTTAGGCGCCCAAAGTGCGACCATGGGAGGCTCGTTTTGGAGAATTAGATTGGGAAAAGCCGTGGCGGGACATTCAGACGCGGCGTCTGGCACCCAAAGTGCGACCGTGGGAGGCTTGTTTTGGACCAGAATTAGATTGGGAAAAGCTGTGGCGGGACCAGGTGTTCGGGGCCAAGATGACCGAGACAAATGGACACAAACTTCTTTTTTT
>CAXAMN010017335.1:827240-853801 GCA_963970005.1 Durusdinium trenchii
TCCAGTCCAGAATCGACATTGCCGTTCCGAATTTCGTTGATTTCGGGGTCAATGCGAGTGAACACTTCTTCATCAGCATACTTCCCCTTTGGGGCAAGTTTCGTAGCTACTTTGCCATAGGCGAGTTTCTCAAATAGCGCTAACACGGGAAGACCCTCTGCTCTAAGAGCTTGATTGGCAGCGACCACCTCAGCTTCGGTGGAGCTGGTGGAAATCACTGTTTGTTTCTTTGAAAATGAGTTGATTGGGAAATACGTGTTTGGACCCACAATGACAGTGGTGCACCCGGAGGTACTCTTGGCCTCTTCATCCCCTGCCCAGTCCGCATCAGCGAACAGCCAGATCTGGCATTCGGACAAGGGATCGCCGATGAAGGCGTCCAAGAACCTGTCTTTGGTATGGTGGATGTATGCCACCAACCTGTGGAGCGCGACGTCGCATTCCGTCGACCATTTTGTGACCCGGGAGGCCAAACTCTGAGTTGCACGGAGTAGGTCAAACCTAGCCATTCTAGCCGCAAAAAGGATTTTCATAAGAACCTTGCTGGCGATAGGTTGAAGTCGACCGTTCGGTTCGGACTCACTCAACGTCGGCCTGGCGATACCTGCATCCGTGAACGGTGTCGGGGCTGGCTTCAATGAGGAAACATCCACTTTCGCTAGCTCACAGTACGCTTCCACACACGACTCAAGAAAACTTGACATGTCATAGCGAACGATGCTAACGGGCTTGGCCATGACGCCAGCCGTGGATTTCACTACGTCCTCAATTGGCTTGAACCTCTTCTGCTTGGCTTCGTTCTTTGCCTCGCGTTTGTTTCGATGAGGTCCAGGCCTGTTCTTTGAAGCCGCTGCGAACGCGCTGAGGTCAACCTCTTCACCATAGGTAAAGATAGTCGAACCCGTCCAGAAGCCTTCCGTTTGCAATTTGGGGTTGTCTGACCATGAGTCCATTACCAATGTTGTACCCTCATCACCGCTAACAGCTTGAATCGATGGGCAACCATGAAAGGTGACATCATGATCAAAACGTGTAATCCTTTGACCCGAAATTTGCCTACTGAACTCCCCCCCCTCATTCGCAGGGTCGTAGAGCTTCTTGCGAGGCTGCAAATGAAACCGAGTCCAAGTGCGAGTTTCAGGGTCATGGTGCCAATAGTCTCGTGTGCGATGCTGTTGGCATGCTGTTGCAAGTTTGGGATCGAAAACATGAGCAAAAGGATGCGCAGATTTGGGGAGACGTACGTGGGAAAACTCTTTGTGATGGCAACCAAAGTACCGATCATAGGCTTCGGGCTCGCCAATGTCGACGGCTGATTTGATAAGCTCCCATCCCTTGGAAAGGTGCTCCTTTGGCCCGGCCAATTTAAAATCATCCACGTATACAACCAAAAGAAGTCGAAGTTCTTGGTGGTAGAACATACTCTGCCAAACATCGGGCAGGATTTGTTCCCAACCTTTGGAGTGAAGTCGACTATTGAGGTGCTTTTCCCAAATTCCGCCACTGTCGGGATGTCCGTATAATGCCAACACGAGGGGTACCACGGGATTTTGATATTTACCCTCCCAGGTCTTTGGCCACCGATTTCGCGGAAGAGATATCCATGTGGGCACCCCAGTGAAGAGGGCCTGGACATAATCTTGAACAGCGTCTGCCTGCTGTTTGCCAAACCCTGGCTGACTACCATAGGCATCAAGAACCTTGGCGGCTTCCATTGACGCTGGGCTTGAGCCCAACTCGCCAAACAAAGCATGGTCAGAGTTTTGATCCCTGACGTTATTGCCTTCGAAAACCGTCCGTCCTTTGAATTTTCTCAAAGGGTTCCACGCTTCAAGCTCACTGCCCTTCTCGTAGCACGCTTCAAAAATGCGGCCGAGATGGACAGTCTCTCCCTTGCGGTGTGCCTCACTAACGACCTTTCGGCACTCCTGAACACGGGCTTCATCCCATGTTCCCTTGGCTCTTAGTCGCTCCCACTCAGCGTCCAACGCTGCTTTGGCCTTCGGAGTTCGAGAAACCTCATCGCGAGGAACGAGCCTGGCAACTGCACAGAAAAGCTCGAATGCGACTTGGAATTCGATTTGCTTGATGCGCTGTGCGATAAGCTCCCGAATCGGAAGACGATGCGGCTCAGGTTGATCAAGCACTTTCCGCGGCATTGCAGGTGCTCCAAACCTCATCTGCGGCGTGGGCACGGCTTCCCAGCTGGTACTTGTGTCCGAAACACAAGGGCTCCGGCATGAACCGAGCTGAGAAGAAGTCGCTGGACTTGTGGTCTTTGAACCTTTGCTGGAGGATGACTTTGCTTCGTCCATTTCTTTCAGCAACTTTGCTCGATCTTTCGGGCCGAGCGTTTTCCAATAATCCGATGGAATGTCCTTGGGGCGTTTGCTGCCTTTGTACGTCTTCACCACTCGAAGACCATCCCAGTGGTAACCTTCAGGAATAGGGACCCCGGCCGGCGTAGTGTCGGGCTTGTAGTCCTCGGCTTTGTCAGCTGCCGTGACTTCAATTTCGGGTTCCACACCCCCCTGTTCAAGTACACCTTCTGGAGCTTCGGATGGTGTGTATTCCGCGAGGTCAGCATCCGCAAGGGGAATCGGATTGGGAGACTCGATAAGGTTGAGCTTTGGGTCATCAGGAATGGCTTCCTTACGATCTTGTTTGACACGCAATGGAAAACTAAAACCGCCTGGAAGGAGCTCAATTTTCTTTGTCCTCTGGATCGTCAAACTGTTGTGTTCAACATGGTAGTCTAGTGCTTCCAACTTGGCAACTAGATACTCCCCACGCCATTTGTGTCCTGGCTGCACATGGTAACCAAGAAACACGCCTTCCACCGATGTTGGTGACAGCTTTCCTGCTGTATTGTCGGCTCGATTGGGGTTATTCCAGAACAGGACCTTTGCACCAAACGGAATGGCCATACCTTCAAACATTTCTCCAAAGCGCAGTTCCCATGGGCTTGGAGATGAGTCCAGCTGATCACTCGTGTTTGTTGCCATTGCAAAATGTTGAATGGCGAGTGGCCAGTACTGGAGGGGCATTCCGGACTGAACAAGATTGGTGCGTGCTCCCTCAAGCATGTTCCTAACTTCCCTTTCGATGAAGCTCTTGGAGGAGTCCACGTACTCAACGGAGGTTTGGTGGCGATACCCTAACTCCTTGATACCAGCTATCAGCTCGCGGGAATTGTCAGTGTAAATGACCTCGACTGCATCATCCGGGGCAACAAAATGCTGAAGAGCAATCACTACCTCATCCGAACTCTTTGACTGGGATGGGTAAATACTCCGGAACTTTGTATGCAGGTCCTTCACAACCAAAGCTACCCATTCACCACGACTCCCTTCTTCGATGTTCGCGCGCACGACGACGTGGTCGGCGATCAGATGATCGCCGAAAGCCTTAGTCTGAATGCGGCTTTCACCCCCTTTCTTTCGTGCCTGTGGTGCAAGCATCCTTGCTCGTTGACACACTTTGCAGAATGGGTTCTTGGGGAAGTGGTGATACTGATGTTTTGCGGACTGTGCTTCACGCATCAAGTCTCCAACTTTTCTTGATCGCACCAAACGGCTCTCTTCGTCGTCTGGCACTTCCTCATCAATGCCCTCATCCTCTTTCTTATCCGATGGGCTCGAGATTGCTCCCGGCATAGCAAACAGCTTCTTCAGAGGCTTATCCTTCTTGAACTTGCCCTTTCCGAAGACTTTGCACTCGGAGTCGAGGACTGGGACATGGCCGTCAACACGAAGTTGAACGATTTTCTCATCTGGTCGCACAAGGATCGGAGTACCGTTTGCTGGCCACACGAAACTATACCCTTGGTCAAGGCATTTAATGCCAACTGAGAGCACAGCCGGGCATTCATCCAGCAAATACGGCGTGCAAGGCTCCAGCAGCTGCTTCATCTTGACATCAGCTACCTCGCTGGCTTCAGTCGACCCATTTGCAGTAATCAGACTGATGGTGTGAGGAGCCCGTCTTGGGTTCTCCGCACCAGCAGCGTCCATAACTTTTCTGCTGAGGAGGTCTTGCTCACTCCCGGAATCGACGAGCCATGAGAACCTGCCTTCCCTTGGTGCTGGACCAGCAACTACTGTTGGGATGGTAGTAGGACATGTTTTCAACTTGATCAAGCTTCGACACTCACGACAAGTAAGCGACGATTCGGTGCACAGGAAACGACATGAGGGCACTGTTGCGCTATCAAAGCTTCGAACAACTTCAGCCAACTGCCTAGCTTTCACCTTGGCCATGTGGGCTGCCTTTGGGTCGCTCTTGGGCACGCGATCGCTCGTGGCAAAATGCACACTGTACTTGCGCTCACGCTTGACCATCTTGCAATGTTCCCCGCGAGCAGGGATGGTGCGAATTTCAGGTTTCATAACGAATGTAGTTCTTCGGACAGACGACTTAGACCTCTTTCTCGCTGGAGGAAGACAGGACTTCTTGAGACATGATCGTCCGGGCACACCAGTTGCAAGACATGCAAACCGATTGCTCAGGCAAATGGCAGCCTTCTTGGTATCTCCTTTTGCCTTTGGCTTTGGGGAATCCTTTCTTGGCTTCGTTTTCGGAGCCGGTGCTGCCTTTTCTCCATGTTTGAAAAAGCATTTGTCTCCTCTTCTGCATGTACCTTGTTGATCGTACCTGCATGGGGTCTTCGCCATCTCTTCCTTAGTCATCCGCTTCTTTTCCCTATCTGTGCTTTTGTCCCTCGACTCATTCCGCTCCCGGGATGGTTGGCGCTTCTTGGAAGGGTCACGCTTGGGCTTTTTTCATGCTTGAACTTACAATCTTTCCCTTTTGCACACTTTCCCTCCAAAAAGGCCCAACAAATGCCCTTTTCCCGAGAAGTGGATCGTCCGCGCGATGGCGAACGCTTTCGCCGAGGATCAACAGTAGGGGCTGCGTTCTTCTCATGTCGATCACCTGGCTTGAGCCGATTTCGCTCCGCGATACGTGATCGATTCTCACGAAGGCGTTCTCGATCTATCAGATCCTTGATGCTTTGCAGTAGGAACTTGTAAGACCGATGATGGTCACCTTCTTTTGCACGATCGAAGAGATCAATGTCGCACCTCAGGATTGTGCTAGTGCGGATCTGCCTTAAAAGGATGTCTCGAAGCACGTTTTCATGCGGTGGTTCGGGCATACCAGCGATGGTAGCGTCCCAGCGGTTGATGAAACGCTTCAAGTCCGCTACAGTATCGCCTACCTTTACCACATTGAGGAGATCTTCAACCCTGTAGAGGCTACCCGCTTCTTCCGAGGTCTTGAAATAGTCATCGAACATGAGAAGAATCATCCTTCCTCGAACCTGGATGCCTAGCTTTGCCTTCTCTTCTTTGTAATTGATGATTCGGTTTGCTAGATCACCCTTTGCGCTTCTGGTCAGTGCAGCTGCCAACTTGGTATCCAACGTTGTGAACTTCCCAGGGTTAGACAACCGCTCTTCCAGAACTTTCCTCTCATCAACAGTGTTGTAAACCTCCATTAACCAGTCCCAGGCAGCATCTGGTTTGTCAGAACATGACTTGATTTCGTCTCTCACATGATGTTTCCACTGCCTATAGGTTTCAGGGGTTGGCATGTCATTCAACTTGATATGATCTGCCTCCTTTACCTTTGGCTTCTCATCTGATTCTCTCTGAGTGAGTGACTTGACCAATTCAATCACCTGCTCAGAGGTGATAGCACCTGATGACGCTGGCTTATGGGGTTCGCGAATTGAAGGTGCAGGGCTATGGAACAAATTTGTCGGTGTTTTGCCCCCATCCGCTGCTGTGCCTCCGTAAACTGGAAGCACGGGCTTGATAGGAGCAGCTGCCCCTGGTGGGGCATCACCGATGATGGTGGCCGTCGGCGCTTTGGGTGCGAACAGCCCACTCAAACGTGCAGTAGCCTCTGCTGCAATGGTCTCCAGAGGATTTTTCCTCTTTGTGTCATCATGCCTAGGAGTAGACACTGGTGTGTTCATGACACTTGTTGGATGGTACTCTAGCTCGGGTCCAGCATGCATTTTGGCTTTAAGGTCATCGAGCATTTGCTGCAGGCTATAGTTTTCATTTTCTGCGTCGCGTAGCTCACGTCGAAGCTGAGTTTCCCGCTCATCGAACTCTGCACGAAGCGTTGCCACACCTTGCTCGGCACCGCTGGTGATGGCAGTGACAGTTTGCTGACAATCGTGCATGAGCTGAATGCGCAAGGAGTCCAGTTCTGCTTTTCTGGCTTCAGCTTCAATGGACCTTTCACTCTCTAGCTTAAGGATTCGTGCTTTCGCGGCACTTAGTTCCCCTTGCACTTGGTTGTAGCTAGATTGAGCTTGTTGCCTTACCGAACTGAGTTCATCATGATGCTTGCTCGCTACTTCATCGATTGCTTGACGAAACTTGGTTTTTACCATTTCCAACCATTGTCCCATTATCTCTTTGTGCCTTCTCTCTGCCTCAGCAATAATAGCATCTTCGTTTCCATTGTACACTTGTTGGATGTTTTGCTGAACGAACTGAAAGTAAGCTGTGACAGGAGCTGAACCCATGGGGTCATCTAGATCCACCGTGGGCTCAGTCATGAGACCGGCTGGGATTGCTACCGATGATGTGCCGTTCCCAGGAATAGCAAGAGCGTCCATGGCTGTGGTTAGAGCACTACGGCTGATAACCTATAGAAACAGCCGTTAAGCTGCAACTCCTGTTTTGGGCCGCGAGCTGCGAAGGTAAGTCTGCGTGACATCCTACTATGTGCAAGGTACAAAATGTACATATTACATGGAGTGAAAATACACTATAGTCTAGTCTTTTGGATTCTTTCTGGGAATTGTCGATTGTCAACGAGGCTCTTCACAACTGCTGGAACCCGCCTACAGAATTGCCAGCTGTGACCACCAAAGCTCCTGGTTGAGGAAGGACCTGCTCTCTTTCGTGCGCGAACGGGAACGAGGCTTCAACCCACTGGCATCGGCTTCCACGGTTCAACCTCTGACTTAGACGAGCTTGTTCGCTCCTAGCTACGATGCACTTGTTTCTAATAGCTTCTTGTTACTACTAGTAAGGCACTTGTTACTAGTAGCGATGCACTTGTTACTAGTAGCGATGCACTTGTTACTAGTAGCTTCTTGTTACTAAACCGTTCTTGGATACATGATGTGGGGTGTTCTTGGCCTTGGCGCTGTCGCCAGGCTGTCGCTGTCACAGCATGTACCCTGCATCTCACGCTGATCTTTTGCTCTGGCAGGTTCGAGTGGCTTGAAGATCAGTATGTCTGCACACTGTACATTCAAAGGTGTGCTTTAGTCAGGCACCACAACCAACTTCCAGAAGCTTGGAAGCTGGCACATCCTACTGATCAAGAAAGACCCTGTCTCCCCCTGCATGCTGGTATCTATTAAACTGAATCTCTCCACCGCACTAAGATCTGCTCATAATGTTGTCCTTGCCGTCTTCAATTCTCCGTGGTCTCACTGCCACCAGGCGAGTCGCCTCTTTCCTAGGGGCCGGGCATCCTTGAAAATCTTGTTGTTTTTCTGGAGCTTCCTCCAATGTCTCTGAAGGTGGCGATCATGGCATGGATCTGGCAGGCTCTTGGTCGGCTCTTTTGGCAGCATAGCTTCAAGCACCTCCAAGTGGACCAGCGCTGCTTGCCAAAGCGCAGGCCCTAAGCGTTTCACGCACGACACGCAACCTAGCGCATCCTGAGAGTCCGCTGGAGTTTTCACTTCGGACATGGGAAATCTGCGTCCGGCCAAATCGTGAGACCAGCTTGAGCTAAAATATGCTCAAGCGCATGGCTGAATCTGGCAAACTACATAATATCACAAACGCCAAACACCTAAAGTGTCAAAAGACTATGCCTGCAAAGAACAAAGTGCCCTATAGTCGGTGTAGTACCAACGTTCGAAGATTCAAGAAAGACATGCCTCTCCCAGGCCAATCCACAGCGAAATCCCTGTCTGTGATACCTGGCATTGGTCAAGGCAGTTGCACTTCTCTGTGGACTTCTGGTGCAACAGCTGAATTGTGCATGGTACTGTAAGCATATGCACAAACTCCTTGGGTGCAAGGGGCACATTGCCTGTAAAACGGTCCTTCTACAAACGATGAACATCGATACATCATTTGCAGTGATACTGGTAGCCACACGCACCTCAAAAACCTCAGGATCGGTGTCATCTAGTACCACCTGGGCATCTTGATGCACAAGGACGTGGAAGGACATGGAACCACATTATATAGGGCAATACAGCACACAGCTCACAGTCACGAACAACTTGTAAGAGAAGAACGCCAATGGCTCTTTAGCTGAAGGGCTGCCCAATGGTGAAACAAGCGGCCAACCCTCACTGCCAGCAACCCATCTAACCGGGAACCCTGAGGTCAAAGCGAGCTGGAGCAAAGTTTCCTGGGATGCGAGGCCTCAAATAGGTGAGAGGAAACGTGGAAACTGTCCCAACTTGTGGCCCTTCAGCCGGTTCCTTCCACCTGCACCATGCAACCCCATGCAAATCACACACCGCCATACAACAACGAATCCAAGAGCTCAAAACATTAAGTGTTCCTTTCTCTTCAAGGAAGCTCCACCCCGCCTCAGGCTGGGGGAGCTTCCTTGAAGAAGCGTAAGCTATCCTGCATCCTAGCTAGGAGCGAACGTCTTCTAGTAGGTCACTTCTTCCTTTGTGTACTTATATAATTCAGTAGGCACCTACTTAATTAAGTAAGGAGGCAGGGCCACTGGCTAAAAATAAGGCATGACCTCACAAACATGGACCGGAGAGGGAGCTCAAGCTTTCTTCGTCTGTCACTTTGCGCTGGGTTCATCTTGCATTGACCTATCGATTCCACCTCACTTGGGCAACTCACTTGTGAGCAGTCGTTGTTGCTCAGCCTCAGCTCATGTTTACCCCACATCACGAACAATAGAAACAATAGCATGCTTCCATTATCTTTCTTCCATTGTTGGACTTGGCTGATTACCAGATCTCATGATCTCGCAAAACAGGAATTCAAGCGCAAACAAGGCCTACTCTGAGCGAATTTGTGGGCCGGGAGGGCTGAAGCCTTCGACAAAGCCATGTCTAGATTTCAAGCTGAAAATCTCCAGATTTGGAGCTTCCCCTTCAACTCCTCCATGAGCTTCCTCGAGACAAATTGAGCGAAAAGACTTGACACCCAAAAAAAGCTGCAGCAGCAGCGAGCAACGTTGAGAACCCAGTAGTTGCGTATCATAGTTTCCTTCTTCCAAAACAGCTGAGGGTCCTTTCGGCATATCCTCTTCAGCGACCATCTTCTTTTCGGCATCCGTGGGCAAGGCCTCATCATCTGGCAGCGTGTCAAACAGCTTCTGCAGGCGTTCCTGACAAGCAGTTTGAGCATGGGTAAAGTGGTCGCGAATTTGCCTCTCGCTTGCTATGCCAGTCTCTTTATGTTTTTTCCATTCGAGCAGTATTTGCCTGCAGGATGAGTCCACTGTGCCGAAACTCATGTCCTTTGCAATTCCCAAATAGTGTTGCTGCTCCCCCGAATGCGCATAATTAAATAACATTCGATTCAAAGTCAACAAATCTTCCCTTTGAGCCAGGGTGAAGGGGAAAACAGCTAAGGTTGTTTATATAAAAATCGATAGCTGTCCTTCCAATCGTTCTTCAGGTTCGATATGTGACGCTGAAATTCTGTGGGGCACGTGTCGGAAGCGCAATAGAATTTCCTGAGATGTGGTGCGTCACTTCTCAGCACACAGCAGGCAAAATGCATCTCTCTACATACTATTAGGATCTATTAGGTTGGAGGCCATCGCTATTATATAGGTTAAATATGGTGATATAAATGCTCCTCTCTTTCTCACTCTCTCACTCTGCAGCGTGTCTCTCCTGTCCTTGCGCTAGTCCACCCATCTGGAATGACCACAGCAACCATTCTGGTTGCGTTCTACGGGCCTTTAGAGCCCTTAGAGTGCTAAGCTAATGGCTGGGACAAGCCAATGAAGGAACAAAAGTAAACATCGAAGTTTGCGTGAAGGCGGGCGAAACGGGAGCATGATGCACCAAACCTTCTTGCCAAGTAGCTGCCCATCCATTTTCAGAAAGCCAAGAGTATTTGACTCTGGCCGTGTGTCCTCCCAATCGCCAAAATCCTGAGTCGGCGTTTAGGCCATTGCAAGATTGTAAGTCATGCAGTAAACAACCAGCAAACCAGGCCACCACACGTTCAAAGCTAGGCTATATGGCCTAGAATCCTCATCTTCTTCTGACAATGGCGATAAGGTGTCCTCGCTTGGAATCTCCTCGCTCTCGCTATCACACCTAGGAGACTGGTCGAAATGGAGCTCACCATGAACATCGATGAACCCATAGAATATGCATTAAGGCTGGTGGGCTCACAACAAATATCAACAAATTTATTGGGGGGAGTTCGAGCCATTTAGGGGCAATGCCAACACCGGTGGCTCGAAAGGTTTGGACAACGTTTGGCCCACCCTATCACAACAAAACTATACTGTGATCGTGAAACGTATATATATATATATTATATATACATACTATATACACATACCGTAAATACCTTGTCATCATTCGCCGTGGTCCCTGATCCCTGCCTGGCATGACTGCCTGAAGGCTTTGCTTCCTCGTCATCACTTCCAGCATGTTTCAGGCAGTCATTGGCGGATTTGCAGAGCTGTTGCATGCAGGCCTGCAACTTGGTTGTGTCCTGCAGCTTTCATATCTCAGGGCTGCAACTTGATCACAACACGACGTTTCCGAAATACATCTCCCACCAAAGCTGCGACAGCGCCAAAGAAGGTTTCTTGCCTGGTCTGAGTCTCCCAGAATCAAGTCTAGCTCCCTGGCCAAAGCTCCCACCGCCATCATCCGCTTGGGGCATGACTTTCTGGAGCAATCACCAACCACCTGGTTGAGCACGTTATAATTACGTTGCTTCGCTTCTTGGTTTTTCTTTGAGTGTGTGTGTGTGGAAAGTTGAAAGGATTGAATTCTCCTAGACCTGGATAAAAAGTCACAAATCATTAGTACACAAAAAACAGCCCACTACTGTAGATGGACAAAAGCAGCTCACATCAGCTCACTCCTGCAGGTCACAAATGCTTGACAATTCTTGCAAACACGGCAGCTCCTCTCTTGTAGTTGAAGTCTGAGTGTCTTATTTTGAACATGACAACCTTTTTTGTCTCAAGCGAATCTGACGATTTTTTGTCCGGTAAATTGTGGAGAATGACGTCCATCGCAAAATCAAGCATTAGAGCCTTCATAGCATATCTCGCCTGCCTGTGCCCAAAGGGCCGTGGCTGAATGCTGGGCCATGGTCGGGTGGATCACCAATTCAAGCACCTCACAAGAATGCAACCCCACCGAGTTCGACTTGGGGCAAGGGAAGGTTGAAGACCAACAGCAACCAATACGCATGCACATCCCGGCTCCAAGAATGTCCAAACTGATCATGATCTTCGTTTGCTTTCCGAGTTTCCTCTGTAAATTCGTCCATGAGTGCCCCCGAGCAAAGGGTGGTGGTGGTAGCTTTGCTATGCAAAAACGGACAAATCCCAAACAAAGTTCAGGATGACAATGATGACATACACCAAAAATGAGACATCTAGAGATACTTCTTACCTATTTCTCGTTCGAGGCACCTTAGAGAGGCCATGCCTCCAGGAACTTTCCCATGGCCCGCTGTCCGTGAGGCGCTTCACAAAGCGAGGCATCTGCCAAGCAACGGCCGACTGGCACTGGCAGTCCATCTCCAGGAGCATCTGCAAATACCTCAGGCTGTCAGGTGAAAACGGAGAGACACTATATATGTAATATATGTATTATACACACACAACCGCACGCATAGGAGGTGTTTCATATTGGAATAATTAAATATACCGTGCAGTATATTATTACAATATATAATATATAGTATCGATTCAAGCTCACCTATCGAAAGGAAAAACACTCGCTGGGGTCTTGAGATTGAGAAAATGGAGCAGCAGCGGACCTGAAATCGACTTTGACTCACCCCCTTCATCCGATGTCGGATTTTGCACGGCGTGGCCCCTAGAAAAGGACCGGCAGGCTGGAATGGCGGCCGTGGTTGCTCTCGGCGTCTACAAAGGCAACATGGAAACCTCGTAAAGCTGCCTTGACCCAGTTGACCAATACCAAACATCGCCCAAGCTGCTTCATAAAGTCAGCGACCTCTTGCATTGCCTCAACCACCTCCTTGGCTTCACTAGCCTCCGGCGTCAAGGACTTGGAGACGGCCCACGCCATCGTGTCAATGGCTCTCTCAGCCTCGGTTCTTGGGTTCCCTCAACCTTTCAATAGAGTCAGCTTGATATCCGATTGAATAAGAGGCCTTCATGGCAGGTAAAGGTGGTAATTAGGGTCATTATTGGAGCCAGTGGAGAAAAACCATCTGTCATCTCCTCCTCCTGAAACCCGTGGTGGGTTTGTGTGGATTTGTGGGATTTTAATATCTCTTAATACAAGCGGGATAAGAAGAAAAGCAAACGTTGTACAACGCTCAAATGTGCGACGCGATCTGCAAGAGATGTTGCAAGTTCCAAAGAACCGTAGTCTTTCACAAGCATATCCACCAATGTATCAACTGCATCGACTGGCTTGACTTTCCACACTTGCTCTGTTGCTTCCTCCAAGGTTCTCTCTTTGAGCTCGAAGCCTTGCTCAGGCGTGTTAGGGATGCTGGCAGGTGAAGCCGTGTCCTTTGCCATATTGGGTTCATGGGAGATCTTTGATCGGCTCGGTCGTGGTTCAGACTCCATCTCTTCCAGCTCTCTCTTCTTCTTGCGCGGAGGCGTTGCTGGGGCCGGCGCTGCACGGGGTTTCTCGGACTGGGCTTGCCGATTTCCCACTTGGCCCAGAAAGTCCAAAACTACTCGGCGGAGGTCTGTCATTAGAATAAGCTCAGCATTGTGTGCACAGGCCAAGCGGTGTGACACCAAGGCATCATGAATCTCTTGCGAAAGCGACCTTAGTAAGAACGCAGCCCAAAGGGCTTGGAATGGCGTGGGGGTGGAAGGGGTCTTATCAATTGTAAGGATAACATCTTTCATCTCTCTCTCTCTCTCTCTGTCTTGTGACCGATTCGGACACACTCGTGTTTGGCCTGTCCTATCAGCCAATGGCATAGCCCATCATAGCCCTATTGTGATATACTGATATACTAGACTCACAACCCGGAGGTGTCAGGGGAATGCACACGGAGATTTTGGGCCCTTCGTGTCAAGGAGCGCCAAGGCGTAGGCACACTGAGGTGTTACATCAGCTGGCCGATCGTCCAGCAGCAAGGAGGGCGCCCGTTGCCAAACTAAGCGAAGCAAGCAAAAGGCAGCCTGATCCAGCATTGGCCGCCTCAAGACCTGGGCAGGGCGCTAGGTTCAATAAGGACAGGAACAGGGCTAGCTGCTGTTGTGCTACCTGCTAGATTGTGGAAAAACCATTTCACATATTTCACGTCGGACGAATTTATATAAGAATTCATCCCACTGGTCACCATGTCAATGCGTAATGGTGTGGGGTTGGCAAATTCTAACAGCTTTGTTGAAAGTGCGTGTGGATGGCCCACGATGTTGGCAGTCATGATGCTGCCGTTGAGTACAATGGAAATCGATTACAGGCTTCTGGGAAATCGATGCGGATATTTTGCAATGAAGTTTATATATACTTAATTATACTTATTTTATAATACTTGTTACCTCCTTCCACCCAACATCTGCTCCAGCAACCCTTCAACATATTGCCGCCAACAGCGCAAGGTCACGGATCGGCTGCAATTGAGGGCTCAAAGCTTTCCAGTCACACTGCCAACACTGAGTGACACCGACCATGATGCCTTGGGAGTCAGTGGAACAACCAGTCTCCTCTATCCGGTCACGGGTCGTCTTGATGATTTCTCCTGTGATACTTGGTGCTGCTGGTTCACATGTGGTCCAAATTTACTTTGCGACTTCCAGTGTCTCTAGAAATGGAATGCTGGGCGAGTTTGAAGAACATGCTAGCAAGAAAGCATTAAAAATATGCTCCGGGCCATGTTGAAAGCCATGCGCTCACACAAGATACACAAGTAAGAACCAATTGTCGCAAGTTGATCCGTTTGCGGACTGGCGGCATTCCAACATGTTCGGCAGTATGTTGTAGCCCACACTCCTTGCTACTCAACACGAAATCAAACAACATGCAAATAAATACGGGAATTGGAACCAAATTTCTAGAACTGTTGAACGTCATTAGCCATAAGGATGTGGTGGGGTTCATTGTCAAATTTATGCAATTTTCATCAGTCCATGTTACCATGTTGGTTGGATTCGAAACCCTTTCTGGTGTGGTGCGGTATTCTTTTTTGTTACCATTACTTTGTTTTGAAAGCATCCAATTCCGCCCATCAACTCATCACGAAATACATGAACAAATCAATAAGCGATTGATGATCAAAACTCCTGTCCGCCAACAATGACCACTACAAGTACGCGTGAAAACTTGATGAATCTTTCTCATTAGCATCAGCAAATCTTTTGCGAACCCATCGTGGAGAACCTTCTTGTATGACACCTTCATCAGGCATGCCCGAGCTAATACTACGTTGCCAAATTGAAAAACTGAAGAACACAACCGTGACAGCCGCCACATGAGAAAACAACAAGATGGAACCCACGAGCCCCAAGGCAAACATGCACTCGAAAACAAATGGCCAAGCATTGTTTGACACTCTTTTGGGGCACTCTTGTAAAACACATGTGGGAAACTGTCCTGGGCACTCTCGTGCGACACTCTTGTCATGGACGCTCTGGTGGGATGCTCTTGTGGAAGCCTCTTGTGGGCCACTCCTGTGGGGCACCCTTGTGGGCCACTCCTGTGGTGGGACTCCTTCGTGGCGTGGTCTTGTGGGACGCTCTTGTAGGATTATGTTGGCCAGTTAGCCAACTTCTATGGGAGTATGGGAAACAAAAAAAAGTGCAAAAAAAGTGCGTGCATGAAAAGCAAACACAAAATAGCAACGTTCAAGAAAAGCAAAAAAAGAGCAAAAAAAAAGCAAACAAAAAAGCAAAAAAGAGCATTTTTTTGGAGGCAAATTGGGCACGCTTCTTTTTTGCACTTTTTTTTGCACTTTTTTTGCACTTTTTTTTGCACTTGTTTTTGCACTTTTTTTTGCTCTTTTTTTGCACTTTTTTTGCACTTTTTTCGCATTTTTTTCGCACTTGTTTTTCTTTTTTTCGAGGAAAGTGCAAAGTTTTGGCATTTCCAGAGCCACAAAAAAAGTGGGGAAAAAGTGGGAGAACAAATTCCAGAGCCACAAAAAAAGTGGGGGAAAAGTGGGTGAAAAATTGTTTTTTTGTTTGTTTTTTTTCCCTTTTTTGTTTGCTTTTTTTTCCCTTTTTTGTTTGCTTTTTTTTGCACTTTTGTTTGCTTTTTTTCTGCTTTGTTTCTGCACTTCTTATCCAGACAGTTTTTCTTTCTGCTTTTTGGTTTTGCTCTTTTTTTGCTTTTTTTCTGCACTTTTTCTTTTTCAATGATTCTTAGAACTTGGCTGTAAGTGGACAACATAATTGTAGGACACTCTTGTTGGCTACTTTTATACATCGGACACTCACTCTTGTGGAAAGCTCTTGTGGGCTACTCTTGTGCGACACTCTTCTTGTGGCGTGCCACACGCTAGATAGTGTAACGTCAAGCCGCAGCCCCGGGGACACTGCCAACCAACCCGCTCCCCAGCGACACGCCAAATTTACACCAGCACGTTTTCCTTCTCCCAATGGCACGGACTCACGCAAACGGACTTCCACCGAGGCCGCGCAAAATCGCATGGCATAGCCACATCACAGACGTAATTTGGCCACATCCCGCACTACATTTGCATTGCAATTCTGAGGCCTACAAAGCTGCCAGCTCTAGGACACTCTTGTACCACACTCTTGTGGAACACTCTTTTCTGCCACTCTTGTGGAGCATTCTTGCGGAAAACTCTGGGACACTCTTGTGGGGCACTCTTGCGGGGCACTCTTGCGGGGCACTCTTGTGCGTAGCTCTCGTTGGGCACGCTGACACTCTTTCTTGTGCGGCACTCTTGTGGGGGAATTTCGTACGACACTCTTGCGGGACACTCTTTGTGGGACACTCTCGTGGGACACTCTCGTGGGACACTCTTGTGGGACACTCTTGTAGTGCACTCTTGCTTCCTCCAAAAGTCGCGCGTCAAGTCTGCAAAACAAGCGCTTCGCTCCAAACTTCCTCCAAAAGTCACACATAAAGTCTGCAAAATGAGCATTCTTACGAGACTTCCTCCAAAACTCACACTTCAAGTCTGCAAAACGAGCGTTTCCTTCTCATTCGTCAAGTCTGCAAAACTAGCTTTCCGCACGAGACTTCCTCCAAAAGTCGCGCATCAAAGTCTCCAAACGAGCGTTCCGTACGAGACTTCCTTCTAGACCTGCCAAGCAGCTTCAACAACCCCAGCCGCTCAATACCACAACCGCTGGCACACCAATCCCAATGTCACAGCGGCATTCCGCCCCACCAAATATCACAACCTCGCGATTCCCTGCGCCTGCCACGAAAAGTGGGAATATCACGTCACATGTTCAATCATGTTGCTGTCTTTAGCAAGATTTGCACCACACCAGGTGTTTACGCCAACCTGGTTTTGGCAACACAAGGAAGAATAACTTGAGCAGGTCAGTGCAGCTGCGTGTTTGCATATTCATGCGTATGCGTTGTTTTAAATGTCCTTTTCTCTCCTCCTGGTTTAATGTTCACCTCGTTTGATATGCTATCCATTCCACTTGGCTCCTCCTGAATTTTCCTATTCAGTTGTCCCCTTCAATTGTCAGCTGGGCATGCCACAGCCCCCGGCAGGTTGGTCTACTCCAAGAGACACAGCATCGAGGCATGCCGTGCCAGCAGTGTCTGACACGCGCTGTCGGAGGTGAAGAAGAGAGCTCAGAATCCTCAGCATTATATATATTATATAGTTAGAGATTGTCTAGCGAAGAGAATGTCTAGTTAAGGCCTCAACCGGTGCACTGTGAAAGCAAAAATAAAGTCGAGTCTAGTTGAGCTCAAGGGGCTCAGCGACCACTGGAAGTGCTTGATCAGCCGCAACCTGTCCGTTGACCAAAATGCAGCGGGACTCAACCTAAGCTGCAGCGGTAAAAGACTCCAGACTAAAGGCAAATGAGGTGCTATAGCTTGTTCTGCAAAGCGATGTCGCTTTCCAAAATCTTTACAATCCAGATACTCACACGTTCACTCACACGCTCTATCCCAGGCACGGAAATGATCTCTTCCAAGCGTTTCGACAGCAAAAGCCCACCGAAGGAGCTCAAAGCCTCCAAATCTGCCAGTGCCTCGCACGGGCATGGCTTTTTCCAGTTTTTTCCCTTGTATGCTTATTTGAAACAAACTCTGTGATGGCGGCGGTGGCTTCTCATTGTTTTGCTGCCGAACGCCCGTCAGGATCACAGTGAAGAATAGTGAAAGGACATTGAACGAACAGGAAACGCGGACATATCACCCAACCAAATGCCACAGGCGGCCACAGGCGCAAGGGGCAATGTGGGCGGCGAAATTCCAGAACTTCTGCGACTGCGCTGGCAATTGATACATGCCACCCTCTAAATCTATGTAGAGGATGAGGAACCAACAAAGAGTATATGAAGCTTTTGAAGTATATTCGGTGTCTGATGAGTGCTTCCCCTTCTGAAGGTGAAGGTGCGCTGGTCGGCAGTCAAAGTCTAATCAAAAATCATCAAAAATCTGTGTGTGCTGTCTGGCCAAAGCTCTCCCGAATCACATCATGTCTGAACAAAGCCTAAAACTGCATCAAACTCTTCAGCCAGGACATGGTATTTGAATTTGTGAGGAAAACGCGATGCATCTGTGCAGTGCAGCTGCAATCTGTACAGAAAGGTCAATAAGTCTAAAGCAAGGTGTGGGTGTGTCAAGGCCTCAGGTTTCATACTGTTCGGGATGAGCATCTATAACCTGTGTTAGAACCATGAGCCCATTGAACCTCAAGTCGAATCAGGAAAGGACACCCATCTGCAACAATACAGCAATCAGAAATTCACAGAAAAGTCCGTCTCTGTAATAATTTGGTCGGTCTCAAAAGAAAAAAAACAAGGGAACAGTCAATTCTGGGATGAGGGACCGGTCACGCTCCTGATACCACGAGAACCTTTCGATATGGCCCGCGAGTCATCAGCATCCTCGCGACCTAAGATAGGATGATTCAGAACAAAAGCGGCATGCAAAGCTATGGCATGAAGCTCGGAAAAAATGGTAGCAGCAAACAAAGTGCCGATTCCCACATGGTCATGTTGCAGGGACCCGCCGCGGTGACCCGGAAAGCAAATAGCTATCTTCCCCAAGAGTTTGAATCTCAGACTGGACTGTGATTTTATAACTCCAACCTCCTGAAACGACACAACGAGAAATCACAAAGCTTCATCTTAGAAGGCCGGCGACCAAGGTTGAACCGACCAGTCAATTGACTGTTCAGGTCCGGAAACATATCATACGAACCGCCGCGTGAGTTCCGCCCCTTAAGGGTGGTACTTGCAGTGGCCGTCCCTGAACGATGTCGGTCTACATACCTTGGATCAACATGTCGGTCTTTCAGAAAAAAAAGAGAAAACAACTGTTCAACATATACAATTCATTCATGCTCGTTGCTTTTGTGCTCTCGGATGTCTGCGCAACATTGGTTTCACAAAGAAGACCTAATTCAATTGAGTTGCATTGATCTGAAGGCATCTGTTCTAGGTGGTTTCCGGCGTCGAGGCGAAAATTGGGTGTTCTTTTCGGAGGCCCTGGGTGACATGATCAAGGGCGTGTATGCTTTCCTCTTGGGGGGGCTTTATTGTGGCCATCTGCTTGAGGAACTGATCCATTTTGGCTTCCAGTTTCTCCATGGCCACATCAATCAGCTCCACCGATGCCACTCCGCTAGTCATGTTAGTCTTCGGCACCAGCATCTGCGCATCTTTAGTGGCCCTTGGCTGATCGATGTCAATGATCCCCGTAAAGTTTGGATCTGCAGAAGCCACACTGCCTGAAGCGGAAGAACTCCCTGACATGGATCCAGCTTCATCTACCGGAGCCAACTCCTCATGTTTTTTGGTTTCCTGCAAATCCTGACCCTCCTTATCTGCTATGGTTTGTCCCTCATCTGTTTGTAAATCGGCATGTTGCGGGAAGTCTTCGTCAGAGGCCAGCGCCGAACCCTTCTTATAGAGCTGCATGTCAAAGGACAAGTCATCAATCCTGGAAGCAAGCTGGTTGAAACAGTCCACTGAGAGATCGTAAAGGTCTTCCTGCAAATGCATAGTCTGCAGCATGTTGTACTTGATGAAACGAGGTGCCGTCTTGGAGTCATGTGCCCAGCGACTAAGTGGGCCAATGAATTCAGACACCTCTATTGTACCTGATTGATCAACATCAATCATCTGAAAGAGCTGTTGCAAATCATTCCTTGGCCGTTCAGGTGGAAATGAAAACAGCGCCTGCCACAGCTCTGTCACAAAACCCTATACGCGAGGAGCGTAGTCTAGGGCCACCTACAGACAAAAGCACACAATTGTTTTTTCATGTGTTTGTCATATTTAAATCGTCATGCAGTTGAGGCTCTCATCAATGTCCATGACACGAAGTCGGCTCTGAAATACTGGATCACTACGAGCCCCTTCAATGAGGTCTTCCAGCGAAAGCTCTCCCGTGCCCCCTTTATCGATCCTTTGAAAGATCTTGCTCAAGAGCTTGCTGTCCTGTTGGATCTCTGCTTCCATCTCTTCAGCCAGGTTCTGCACATCATTTTCCTCAGACACATGCAGCCACCACAACAACCCCCCTCACATCTCTTACAGCCGAACATGTTTTACCTCCAAACTGTTGGCGAAAAAAACAAGTCAAAAATGTCGTAAAATGTCTAGTTGTTTCGTTCAATGCAGGCTGGCGACTCGAGCCTCTGCGAAAGTGTCAACTACCTTGCATCATGAGGTCAGTGCGATCGTGATTGAGACTCATTGAAGCCAAACGCAACACGAATCAAACAAACATCAATAGAATTGATGGTCCTCGCAATATCTTGCAATGTTTGTTGGAACATCTGAGCCAACAACACGATCCGAACTCTATCCTGGTAAAGCCTTCGGCCTTGACCCGAATGTTGGCAATACTTCCGCAAATCTCAACAAACGGCCAAGAGTTACCGCGTGTCACAACGAACTGCTCTCAATGATCATACCGATGCCCGCAGAATTGCGCAAGAAAAGGTGGAAGTGCCTGTAAGGGGCCATGCGTTTGAGTGGTCTTTTCAAGCTGATGCTTCTTGCAACTGCTCGTTTTCCCACTTGTTTGACTTTTTGGGGTGTTCGGAAGGTTCGCTTTGAGGTTTGCTTCAGATTCAAAACACATTTGGATAGTGTTTTTCCGCGCCTAGAGTTTGTTTCAAACTTTTGCGGTCAAAAAAGTGTTTCACTTCCGCAAGTTCTGACAATTTTCAGCTCACCTGTCTGCAAGCTCGGCCGAGATCCGTTTGCATGGATGATTTTGAACACCTTCAAGTTCAAATTCGCTCAGTGACTTGTCTTTGTTCACACTGTGGGGAGGAGGACGCATTCGAACACAAAGCTTTGTGGTGCTCCTTTGTTTAGCAGGTGAGAGAGAGACGAACATGTCAACCCCGCTGACTTAGGCACTGAGTCAAAATTGGCAGGATTTCACCCAAAGAAAACACGGCTCACGGCGGGATCAGCAGCATTTACTGTAGGTCGGTCCACGCATGAGCGTTTGCACTAGGTCACTAGGCAGCTGCATGGCCCACCCATTGGGCTGGCCGCTGCTGCAGCTTTCTTCTTCAGCTTGCGCTCCGGGCTGCTGAGAGGGCCGCTCTAAATGATGCGTTTCTGAATTTGTGAGCCGCACTCTGGTGATTTATTTGAAGATCCTGTCCATTTTGTTGCTCACTGTGTGGGAAAACGAGCCTTCTAGGAAGTACATTTATGCAATGGTGTCATGGCTTGCGAGATTAGAGGGTGAAGCTTCTCACAAGTCCACTGATAGGCCACTGTTTCCTTCTTAGAATTGTTCTTTGGTTTTTCACTGTTGGTTTTGCCACTATGCCTGTTTGTGTTGTTCGACGAGGGGAGACACATGGACCGACCAGTCTTCCATACATGCTGGTGGATTGTTTTGCTCGGACCTGGGTGGCCTTTGTTGGAGGCTTTTCAGTTTTTGTTTGGTGCTGTTGTTGAGTCTTTAGCTTTGGGCCAATGCGTCTTGATGCATGTTTGGCTGTCCACCCGCAAGCCATCAAGCCGGTCAGCAGTGTCATGCACAGCTTCTTGACTTAGCCTGCCTTTTCCGCGAGATCTGACTTGTCCGATTCGTGTGCGCACAGCGCACAAATGGTTTCTCTGTAGAATCATCCCTGCTTTTGGGACATCGCACCTCATTTTTAACGTATTGTAGCCACGGGGACTGACTTTCATTCACAGCCAACATCCCTGGCCTACAACTCACCCCCGCATCGACACATGCACATGCCACCAAATATCACAGTCTGCGCTGCAACCACTTCCTTTACCCAAACAAATGTTAGTCTTTATACCTCCATACTTCAGGAGGAATAAAGTTGTCTCGTCTTACCGCGTCTTACCACATCTGTGTGGATCAGCCGCGGTCGAATTAAGAAGTCTATTTCACGTGGCCAATGTGGGATGTTCAATTATCATAAATATACAGTAAAAGGCTTTGGATTGCTTTGGAGGAAGGAAACTCGACCGTGCTAAGTGAAAGCAATGACGTGCAGGATTCTACGGGGAAAGGTGCTTTTTTAGAACCGTCAAGAAGAAGAACTTTCGTCCTAGTGGTGCATGCGTGCCCATACAATCCGATACACATCCGAACACTCTAATGGGAACGTTGAGAAAAACAGCGCGGCCTTCATGAAGCCAAGTTGCAACAGCGACAATGAGATTTACCACGCCAAACACCAGAGTAAGCTGAGAACCTACAAAAATGATTGCCGTTGCAGGGTGCTTCTGAATGACGGGCACGGCCAGCTCACCCCAGCTATCACCTGCAATAACCGTCTTGAACAGTAGCAGGTTCGCGTCCATCACAGTTGAGGTTGCTCCTTTGCACCGTGAGCATGCAATAAGAATTACAGTAGATCTATATATGTAGATCTTATTTCAGACTTGGTATTGCTGGACCCTGCTACCTCTTCAATACATCTGATCTAGGAAAATCAGGAGGGCGGAATGTGGCCGGGATGGCGAAAAATACAGGTTCGGGGATGGGTTTGCATGGTATACCCACACAAGGAGCCTTGAGCCATTCGCTCTGAAACAGCTGGAGGAGGGGGAGCCCCGCCCAAAAAGCGTTGAAAATAAGAGAGCTCATGAGTTAGCGAAACCCGGGGCTAAAAATGTTACAAGCAGCCGGGATCTACACAGTTGTGCGACTATCACTTAGACTTGGTGTTGTGGACCTTCTAGTCTACTGTGTATTGTAGATGTTTCTGCTTCATGTGCGGATTTGCTCTTGCCACATCCTCACTACCTCTTCATGAAGCTCTTTCTATCTCTCACGATCGATTTCTTCAATACTACGTTGCGGCACCTTTACTCCATATTTTGCTCCTTTGTTGAAACATCACGAAGTAGTCATTTGGCAACACAAGAATGAAGAACAAATTCCATTGCAAACATGCAAGAAGCAAAGATGAGCAAACAGCACTTATGCGAAAAGCAAGGTCGTCCAAGTGGAGAAGCACACAATATACCTGCCCCTCCTGCCCCCTCCAAGAGAATCTTCGGGTCCCAAACCATGCCAAACGTCACAGCCTTCTTCTCATAAAAACCTCTCTCTCTCCAATATGCTTTTGTATATATATATACATCTCACTCTCTCTCTCTCTTTCCATCGCCATCTGTATAATATATTTATTTATATTCCAATGCATCCAAGTCTCCGACGCAAAATTCACAGCCGGCAAAGACTTCACTGGAGGCTTGCTCCATGTCTTGAACTATTGGGTTCACTACCTCTACCTGACTTGATCTGGGACGCACGGCGTACTTGAATCGTGTTTTTTTGTTTCAGGTTTCGCTTGATGAGGGCAATAATGTGGATAATGTGGGAAAGCACAACACACATGAAAAAAGAACAAGCTGCCATCAGCATTGCCCAAGCAGTCATGATGAAGAAGCAAAGTAGAAAACACCATAGCAAGGTTCGCATACACGTGGCCATCATCGTGGCCAACTTGTGCAGTTCCTTCAAGGTCCGGATCCGTTTGAGTAGGCGGATGAGTCGGAAGATTCGCACCAGGCGGAGCACTCGGGTGACCTTGATGCGGAAGCCGATCTCAAACTCAGAGATGTTTAAGGCGTCGAAAATGAACTCCAACCAGCCACAAATCACGATCACGGCATCCATCATCGTCATCCAATCCTTCACTGAGGCAAACCCTCCACTGCTGTAAAGCATCAAGATCAACTCTACTGTGTAGAGGACCAAGCACGCGTCGGAGCTGACCTTGTAGAAGTCTGGTGTGCTCAACTGAGCAGCCCTGTGATCAATGGCCCACACAGGTGCAGTAGGCATCAAAGAGAACCACAACTGCCATGAAATTTGTCAACCAGTAGCCTCAAAGAATGTCCCAAACAAATATTCAGTGAGTCACACACGCACAACCGCGAGGCAACCCCACTAAAGTGTTTTTTGTTGGAGCTGAATCAACCTTGCAGCCTTTTACCGAAAGGAATTTCATCAGCAAAACTATAAAACTTGATAGAGCCTTCAAGAAAAACGCACCGATTGAAGGTCCTGAATCCTGAGCCTCCTGCGATTCGGTAACGAAATATGGAGCCTGCGTTGAATCTCCCAGATTCCTTCCAAACAGTGTTATTTGCGTTTGCTAGCTGTTAGCTATACATATTAGTTATATATATATATATAATACATATATATTTTTGATAGATAGATATAGTTTTCCAGTAGGACAGTGCTGCAATGCTAACGTGAAAAAGCAACTGCATTTTCAACTATAGCATTCCTGGCTCAATATATCTTCAGAGTGTTGTCAAAACAGCACACATGGGCGAGGGTTCATGAGCAGGGGGTGGGCTTGCAATGCAATAGAATGCACACAGCACTGTGAGCGGGGAGAAAAAGGAGTGCACAATTGCGCTACACTGCTACGCCAACAACCTTGCACTGTATATATACTTTCCCCACGGATGGATCGTCTTACGAGGAGTAAACAGTTCAAGTTGGGAAAGCCGAGTAGCTCTTCATGATGTTTTGGAGCCTCTCCTTTGGGGACGCATCTTTATTCGCTGCTTCTTCACTGGGTGAAATCTGCCGGATGAAGTTCCCAGTCCTCAGAAGCGATTATGGAGCCGGCCTCTCGGTCTAAACAGGTTATGACTTGGATATTTAAGTCAAATCGATGGGGGAAAACTGTCAACAAAACTCACTTGAGCTATACTGGCCTACCCCCTTGGGCAAAAAACATATATATATATATACACACTACAATTGTCTTTGTTAAAACATGTACCAAGGCTTCAACAAAGGGTCTAAAAAATAGTATATAATAACAACAACAATTCAGTAAAATCAAATGAAACTCGTTTCATCAAGTTGTCAGCCCAAGGTTCACTTGCACGGACTGCCGGGCCTGTTTTCCGGTAAGACTTCGGGCACGATTCATTTGCACCTTGGAGGCCTGAGAGATGGCGGACTCGGGCACGGAGGGCACCGAGGAGGCCTCGGAGATGCCATGTTTCCCCAAATCCGTCAGCGAAGCCATCGTGAGCCGAAAAAACTGGCACGGCGAAGTAAGTTTGATTGTCATGACATGAAGCCATGAATGCTGCGCCGGTGTGAGGTTCGGTTCAATACCTAATGCCATCTTTGGCTCACCTCAAGTCTAAAATGTTCTCCTTCCCAGTTCAACCACTTGAATCAAATGATATGCAAATATCAATGGTAGTTATATAGCTGATTAGCTCAAATCCACTCAGAACACACTAGGAAACAAAAACAACGTGCTGGACTTGTGTACTGCTACATGAGCAACAAAACCTGACCTCTTCAGGCAAGCAACGCGTAATCCAAAGGACTCATTGACTCATTGCATTAAGCCAACTAAACCTGCCTCTTCTGCTGTAGATGCTTCCCGAAGCGCTCCAGCGAAGCGTCTGCACAAAGCCAATGTTTCTTTTGAAATGGCACCTGGCCCACGCCAAACACTCCACACTACAGCACGGGTGCAGGATGGACGTCACACAATCAAAGAATGGATGTGTGCTCTGATTCGGTCCTGCAATTGCAACCAACGTCAAAAAGTCGAAAAACATGTCTCTGCTGAGGTTCGCAAGCCACTCGAGTGAACGCTGCCTGTAGATGCATCTTCTTCAAAGCAGTCCTGAACATGGACGCCCAACGTCTGCAAGTGGACCATTGACTGGAACATTCAAAAATATAAGTGTTTCAAAGCCATGTACCCCCACCTCTCAAATGCCACGCTTTAAGGAACCTAGTAGCAATGGCCTCCAACCTACTAGCGATGGCCTTCAACCCAATAGCGATGGCCTGTAGCCTACGCACACCAGGCCTAACGACTCCGAATATTCTTTCGTGGCCACCAGCCACAGCGCAATTGGGTAAGGCGAAGCTTTCTGATCTCAAAGCATCCAAGCTTCTGGGTTCGCCCATTGGCCTTTCCCCAGCTCTCGTAAGATATGCTCGAGGTCGTCGGGCGAGGAACGCATGTCCACTCCCTACTGCTACACGGGCATGTAGCTTGAGTGGCACGTGGGCTGCGGTGGTTTCTCCATGAGTTTCACCAGTAATTGCACTTTCAAGTGTGGCATCTTCGTTGCCAGCTGGAGTGAATCTAGTCTTCTTCAAGCTGAGTCTGCAGGCGAATGCCCTGTAGGTTCACGGTGCTCAGAAGCAGCATCCATGACTGCGTTCGGCTGATGGGAGGGTGGCTTCAAGTGCGAGAATCTTATGGTCTTTCATTGTCCCGGTCGGTAAGCAGCCTGTGGCCAGCCTAACAAATATGCTGCAACAAGTATCAGCAATTCAGCTTCGAGAAGGAATCAAAAGGATCCAAAACCCTTGCAAATGGACAAGCCAGCTGAAAACTTGTCCCAACTCATCCAACATGGCTCCCTGCCGGGTATATATATATATGATATATGCAAATATAACTTATGACAAAGTCGTGATGCTTCCGCTCTAATGTCCAAATCGTTCAGGGTTCAGGCGTTCAGCAGCTGTTGACGGTCATCCACAAGACTCCTGCACGTCAACCGCACAATCGCCAATTACTTCTTTCAACCGTTCAAATCCAAATCTGACTCACATCTGCAGCGGTTCAGTCCGAATGACAGCTCCGATGCGCAACGGTTCTGGAGTGACACGATCTGCCAGGCCAAACTGTGAAGCTACTAGTAGCCCCTGCAATTACTACTAGGAGCAAGAAGCTAGTTACTAGTAGCTCCTGGCATTACTACTCCTGGCAATACTA
>CAXAMN010017335.1:856152-867831 GCA_963970005.1 Durusdinium trenchii
TTCCTTCCGTCCTGGCTTCGTACCTTCCTTCCTTCCTTCCTTGCCTTTCTTTGTTTCTTTTCTTTATTTTTTATTGATGCATTTTTATTTTTTTCTTGACGCATTTATATGTTTTTATTGATGCGTTTATATTTCTTTATTGATGCATTTATATTTCTTTTTTGATGCGTCTCCCAAGTCCACCCCCTTGAATGTACTTTTATGTGCCCCGGTGATGTTGGCATTGTTTGGTTAAACAGAGTTGACTGGACTTATACAGTGGCCCTCTATACAGTGGCGGGGTCGAGCTTAGAAGATTGTGCATCTAACAACACGCTGGACAAGTCATGTTGCCAAACAGCTGTGTTGGGGTTTCATGCCTCTGCGCTGCCCAATTAGTGTTGCAATCAGCT
This sequence comes from Durusdinium trenchii, assembly GCA_963970005.1. NCBI lineage: Eukaryota > Dinophyceae > Suessiales > Symbiodiniaceae > Durusdinium > Durusdinium trenchii. The sequence continues at coordinate 856,545 of CAXAMN010017335.1, forward strand.
GAACGCAAACTTGAATAGCCGGAGCCAGGGAAGTAAACTGCTGTGACTTAAGCCGTCCGAAATTCATTTATAGTATATAGTATGTATATATATATAGTATGAAAAAAACAGCCATGTCCCATCATGTCCCCATTGTACCAAGCGACGCCCCAGTCGGATTCTGCATGCGTAGGAAGTGAGGGCATGCAAAATACTGTGAGCCAACCACCCCGAGCCACGAGCTCGTTTGACATTGGACGCTTCCACAGGACCTGAGTGTGGCTGAGAGCTGGTGACATCTTGGAACAAGTACGAGAAAAAAATCCATGGCCCTAAGGTCGAAACCCTCATCTTGTTCAGCCTCATCATTCTGAGCACCTGGAAATGGTCGTTGAAATATGTGGCATCCTCGAATGTGGCATGTTCGAATGCTGGTGCCAACGGCTCGAGTGGGGCGTCACTCACACTGTCCGTCAAACATGTTATCTCCAGCTGTCTGGGCTGACGTGGGTCCAAAAATTCAAGGGCCGGATCATGCTTGTGAGAGCAAATGAGAATTAACACAGCACAATCTGAAAATAATGCAAGTGAGATTTGGGATGATTTGGGTGATTTTGTTGACATATGTTGACTAGTATGTCCAAAGTCCGTGGTGAGCGAGAGAAAGGAACCGTACTTTCAAGGGTGTCAGCAACTTTCTTGAGCGGCTTCTCCCTGTTGTCATTCCAGTATCCCACCTTCCACCTCCACAGGAACAACATGGTCTCCCAACAGCGTGAGGATGGCTTGACCTGGCGCTGTGATTGGGCCCCAAAACCTGGAGTGACCAATCGGCTCCAAAACCCGCTGATGTCAGATAGGGGGTCTTGTTGTTGAAATGCCATTTCGTAGGGAAATCCCGGAAATCCCCCTCTCAAGATGTGATTTCAGATGGGTTTGGTCTGTGTCTTGTTGTTTTTTCACCTTTGGCATGCCAATGGCATGTGCTTTGTCTCTGTGTGCGGTTTGGCTCTATAGATGTTAGGGGGGCGTGCGGGAATGTTTTTTGGCGCTGGAGCCTTAAGGGGGTTGACGTGGTGAGTTACAAGAATGCACACATGTCATGATGCCGTTGCTCTCAAATGAATGTGTATTGTATTTCCGTGTAGCTGCACGGGCTCGGACAGTATGCAGCCAGCGTGTAGCTCTAGCGTTGAGGAGGCTGGTTCCTATAGGTCACGCCTAATTCGCCCTGTTTTTCACAGAACTGGTTTGTCAGGAGCAGAAAGGTGAGGACCAACAGGAAAAGGAGTCGAAGCAGGCAAACTGCGCACTCTTTCCTGCGCAGCCTTTCGATCAAGTCCTCTCTATTTTTGTTGGAGGCGGCTAAGAGGGGAGCTCTGCCCAAGAAGGGCTTCAAGCGGACCAGGGCTGACACGGAACAGTTTCCACCGCCAATGCCTATGACGGCTGCGCAGCCACAGGACACAGCACAAGACCCAGCGCGAAGACCTGTTGAACAAGCCTACCAAAAGTACAAGAAGCTTGAGGCTTGATCAAGTTTAACTGAGTTGTCACGGAAAAAGATTTTTAATTTTGCCAGGCTGAGTTGCAGAAAGCGCAGCTCAACCGGCAAGCAAAGTCAATGCCGAAGCCTGCGCCGAAACCGAAGCGTATGCCGAGAACGCCTGCTGTGGAGGTTCCTGATGAGCCTGAGCGTGAGCCTGCAGCAAGGCGGAAAGCTGCTGCTTCGCCGCCTAATATGGTGAGGCAAGGTGGTCATTGTGAGGGCTTAGATTGGAAGACAGATCCTTCACTATAGATCAGGTGCGCGAATGGCTGGTTGATCTGTGCTCCGCCCCCGCCTGTCCACAGTACGGCCCCCATTTTCTTAGGGATGTGTGATTGAATTTTTGTTTGCTTTCAAATCTGCAAAGGTAGACCCGGATCTCTACCTTGACTGTGGGAGGCCAGGTCTGTCGTTTTCACATTAACTTTGACAGAGAGATGTTCCATTCAAGGTTTGGCCCTTGTGTCGCTGCTGGTGTGGCTGGAAAAAGTGCAACTGCAGTGCGCATGGTGCATGAGTGCATCGGCTGCATTGCGCCACGGAAGCTCAGACTTGTGAAAACACTCAGGTTGATGGCCATGATGCCAGCTCCATAGTTCCTGCGGTGCCTGTGTTGGTGAGTTCTTCGATTGTGTTTGTGGCAGGTAGATGACAGTCTGGGCCTCAGCATGTTCATGTACTTTTACATGTCATGGTTTCATGTACTTCTACATGTCATGAACTCATGTCGGTCCGGGCCTCAGCATGTTCATGTACTCTAATTTACACGTCATGAACTCATGTCAAAACTCATGCCATGAAGAACAAAGCATGAATTCATGCCATGAAACAAACAACATGAACGCATGCCATTGAACAACTTTTCATGCCATGCAAAGAAGAACCATGAAAACGACAACCTGAAACAACAACATGAGAACATACATGTCCCTACCATCTATAGAGCCATGTCATGAAATCATGTAACCATGTAACCATGCTTCAAAAACACATACCACGCATGCAACCAAATCAGATTGAACCCTGTCGCGGCCTTAGTTGTTCAGAACCAGTTAATTGGCACACTGTTCACTAAGAACCGGCGGTGCTGGCAATGGAGTGGATCTGGAGCAGCAGAAGATCGTGCCCATGAAAGCTTGTTGTTGGACAGTGTTTGCGCTATACAGCAGGGAGGGAATTTCCACGCAGCTGGGGGCTCAAGACCTTTCGGGTTGCTTGGCTAATATTTGTCAGCTAGCATGCCACGTTTGCTAAAGCAGTTGAGTGAAGACCCCGGTGGACAAGTATGTGCAAGCCATGAGCGAGGAACAGAAATTGAAAGAGGCAGGATTTGCTATGACCTGCCTGCAAACTAGATAATTTCTTTTGAAATTGGCCAGGTCGGGTTCTCATTCATAACAGCCCATAGCGAAAACCTCTTCGCGAAGGACCAGGAGCCAACTCTGAGGGATTTGGAGCTAAACACTGAAGAAGCTCGCCTGCGTTTACATGCTGACTTGTAAATTTCCAAACAAGGCCTGTTTGATTTGCAGTATATGTGTCAACGCTCTCCAGGTGATCTTCTGTATCATGAGTGTGACACCTTGGATGCGGCTGTCTGAAGATGTCATTGGACAAGCAATCATGGAGTTTTATCGTCGGTGCAAATTGGTTCCAGTGGGGATCGCTGAGCAGGCCATGATGTCTTGGAAAGAAAAAATGAGTTATGCGGCCCGGAAGCTTGTGCAAAAATTCCGCCGGATGTTCGCAGAAACACCAACCAATGCAAAGGGCTCACAGCTCAAGGCACTAAAGGCCAGATGTCTTGAGTATGGCATCACTCCACCAGAGAGGTCACCGAGAAGGCAGTCTAGTGAAGGTGACGTGGTGGAACCTTTGCAAAATGAACCCTTGCAACCAGCTACTCATGAGGCGTTGGAAGAATTGGCCCCAGTTCCAAAGGCCAACTTGGACTTCCAGGCCTTTGGTGATCTCTACAGGCAGCGGTTGGCTGCAAGAGCTGAAGCTGATAAGTTGAAGGTCCCCATGTGTGAGAGTGGCAAGCAGCTGGAAGGCCAGGCACAAAGACCTGTCGCTACTCCAGCCCGCACCACGAAGCATGAGCTTCCGAGTTTTGTGGTTGAAGCTGTTTCCAAAGAGATGCCTGTGGTCAAACCCTTTGCCACCACGGGCGTGGAAGATGACTTGAAAGAAGAAGGAGAGATGGAGAATGAGGTTGAGACTTGTGGCAAGGCAAAGAAAAAGACCAAAGGCGGTACTGCGCCAAAAGCCAAAAGCAAGCCTAAACAGAAAGCGAAAGCCAAAGGCAAAAAAGGAGTAAAAGAAGAACTTGCTGGGCCAGAGGTGGAAGAAGCACTGCGCCCAAAGCCTTCACTTCAAATGGCTCCAACCGAGGCTTCGAAGACTACATATGTGGCAGGGCAGTTCAGCCAGATCCGTCTTGCCTTCATTGCTGAGTGCAAGGCCTCTGGGATGAGCCATGCTGATGCGAATTCCAAATGGATGCTGAGCAACAAGCGGGCCGAACTTTTGATGAGCCTGCCCGAGAAGGACTTGAAGAGAAGGCGCTTCGCTGCTTGAGCGAATTGCCCTCCTAAATTTGGGGGTCAGTGGCTTTTAGCCGCTGGAGCTGCTAGGGGAAACAGACGGTGTGAAAACATTGGACGCAAAGAAAGCATGCATGCATGTTGGCCTTCCCATGCTTTGCTTGTGAGGATGTGCCTTGCACGCCATGGCCACGACGGTTTTGGCCCGAAAGGGAACACATGTACATGTGTAGTACATGTAGCCATGGTTGTGGCTGAAATGATGCTGTGGAAATGTCCACCAATTTTGATCCTGGCCGTTTTGCATCTCATCCATGTGGAAGACCTGAAGAATGATGAAGTCTGGGTCTCATGCCTAGGAGTTTGAAAGTAGCTACCAACTTGAATGAGTTTGGGCGAGGTCTATGATTATGTTGAGTACTTCTCGGGCGCTGGGGCGGTCAGCGCAGCGCTGAAAGCCGCTGGGGGCTTGTTCCCGACAAGTGGAAAGGAGAATCCTGCGTTCAACTTTTGTGTTTGAGGCTGGTTTCCGTGGTGTTTCACTGGACATAGAGAATGGGGATTGCTTTGACTTTCTGACAGCGGCTGGCTTTGCGTGGTGGCCTCAGTATATGGATGTGTTTTGGAGCCTGAGTTATTTCATGGTTTTGCTAGGCTGTGCCTTCAATGCATCAGACGCTCCAAGCGTTCTGCGCTCCACATCTACGCCCTGGTATGCACATCGTTTTGCATGCCGTGCCTTGTATGCCTATAAACACGTGTGTGCTACAAGAAGTGCTTGGTCAAGGGTGTTTTGTAGCAGCTTTTGGAGGAGCAGTGGGACACATGGCAGAGGAGTATTGTTCCCGCAGGGGAACCAAGGGTACCAATTTGTGAGCATTGGAAATCAATTGGCGAGCAGGACTTGCTTGCTCATCTATTATAGCGTTGCCATGATGTGCAGATTTATTTTGGAGCAGCCTTCTGGTAGCCGTGCATTCCTCCACCACCGAGTGGACAAACTTTTCAAGGATGTGACGATCTATGAATCGGGGTTCTGGGGGGGGGGGCTTACGCATGCAATCGGGCTGATGCAACGCCGAAGAGGCATGTCGTGTACAGCCAAGATCCTTTCATGATTGGTAGGATTACAGCGTTGGCCGGGCATTTGTCTGGAAATGAGTTGGAGGAACTCCAACAGAAACAATTAGTGAAACGGTACAAGAAGGCTGATGGAACAGCTGGCTTCAGTGGTGATAAGGATGCTTTGAAGGCCTCCCAGTGCCTTGGCTCATGTTCATGCTGCCCTTGCCATGTACACCAGCTTCCAATCAACTTGTGCCGTGCTTGTCCTTCTACATCAGGGCCTACCATGCTCGCTTTGGTTGCCATCTGGCAAACCTTCTCATGGAGATGGGCTCTGGTGTGTGGCCAGCTCCCACCTCAGGAACACTCCCCACATAAAGTGGTCTCATGAGTTCGAGATGTATTGAGGCGTTACCTAAACCTCCATGTGAAGAAATGAAGACGAAACTCATGGAGAAGTCTGATGTTGAGCTCTTTAAGGCGCACTCGTTGTTTTGTTGTGCTGTGAATGTGGGCTCAATTTGCAGGCGACCGACTGGGCTTCAATCGACCTTTGGGCTGATGTCAGGGCCTGAACACTGGGTTGCAGGCGTGTGTGCGTGTGCATTGAGCTTGCATTCGTTCTAGCCGAGGCCAATGTACTGGATGTGATTCGCTATCTGAGAGGTAGCAAAACTTTCCGGCCTTCGGACCGTTGGGGGCCTCTGCTAGAGGAGGCGTACAATGCCTGCTGTCGTGCAAGCAGTGTCATGTGAAGTTATCACATACTGACATTCCAAATGAGAAATGTGGAGCGTTCATGTCGATTCACGGGTTTTCCCGCCGATATCCGTGGTTTTCACGCCGGATTCCCGGAACAAGGTCGCCAACTCCAAAAAAAAATAGGCCGTGAATTTCCCGTGAATTCGGCGTGAACGCCCCGGGTATCGGCGGGAAAACCCGTGAATGATTTTTTCAACATGCTTGGAAGCTGCCAACATGCAAATTTTGATGTTGTGTGGCAACTGTGAAGCAGATATGCGACCACACCTTGTTGGCCAAGGATGAAGCCAAAGAACTTTTGAATGAGTTCAAGGAATTGGTTTCTCAAAGCCAGCCCAGGAAGAAGCAGAAGACCAATGGACCCACTGCCCCTGTCGAGGGTGAACCCGCTGGACAAGTACCTGTCGAGGGTGAACTCGCTGCCCCTGTCGAGGGTGAACCCGCTGGCAAGTACCTGTCGAGGGTGAACCCGCTGCCCCTGTCGAGGGTGAACCCACTGCCCCTGCCCAGGAACCCAGTGAACCCGCTGCACTTGTCCAGGGCGGACCCGATGCCCCTGTCGAGGGTGCACCCCATGGTGATGTGCCCACAAACGTGAATACGCAGGAGACGCAGGAGCGTGAAGCTATTCCGCCCAACCAGCTTGCTTTACAGACTGCAAGTCCTGGCGTCCAGTCACAAAGGTGGGGTGTTTATGTTCAATTGTGTTGGTGTTGGGTGTTGTGAAATTCGTGCTGCAGGTCGATTGCCACCTTGCTTCGTGGACAGCAAATGTTGCGCAGCCAATCGACGCTCGTGGAGGTGGAGGACAGCCAGGCAGGGCATGTATACATGCATGTTTAAACTTTAACATGGAATGTCATGTAAATTAGCATGACATGTCTTAACATAACATGTGTCTTTCAACATGACATGTGTTCATGGCATGATGACATGTTCAACATGACATGTGTTCATGACATGGTGACATGTTCAACATGACATGTGTTCAGTTTGCACTGTAAGTACGTTACGCGCATACATGGGCAGTTGATCATGGCAGTTTGTATGTGGTTGCAGGAAGAGGAACCTTGGCCGCATGACCGCCAACCTAGTCCGACCAATTCATTTTGGGCTGCTGGTGAGAAGGGCGAAGAGCCTGCGCCAACTGTGCACTGGAGTGAATCGCAGGTTGCAGAAACTCTCAATGCTGCTGCTGGTGCTGGTGAGCCATCTCAGGTGGCGTTTAAGGAAGGGAGTCCGGGGTCCAGCTTGCAGCAGGCCCCGCCGACCAAACCCATGCCTCCCCCTCAGCCAGTTGCGCCTGAAGTTGGCAATGGTGTGGTGTACACGTCAACGAACTTCAGAAAGGAATACTCGGTCTTGCAGAGGGTGGCCACAGGCCCAAGGGCTGCCCAATTTAGTGAAGTGGCAAGGATGTTTAAAGGTACTGCTCAGGAGCGGCAGGAGCTCTTGAAATCCTTTGTGCAGAGCGGTTGCAACCTGGACGCCGTAAACAGCCAATTTGAGACTGTGAGGAAGCGGCAGGACACGCTTCACTCCAGGCGTCGCATGCTGACTGTCCGGCAGATGCGGGAGCTGAATTTTTCAGAGCAGCTTGCTTTGACTTATTTTTAATGTAGTCATTGACCGTTTTTAGTCACTGGCTTCTCTCTAAATCTACCAGTACCTCACCATGCCCAGGCCAAAGATTCAGGGCTGTGTTGCTCGCGGTGGGGTGCCGGACCCTGATGCGCCCAACTGCAGGGAGAGCACACGTTACTGGGCCTATGTGGAAGGTGAAGAAGAGCAGGTTGATTCAACTTCTGCTACCACCACTGTCTCGGCTGTTCTCAGACCTCAAGATGCGTTGCAAGCCTTTGGGGTGAACAACTCTCCCATGGCAACTGTGCATGTTCCGGGCCCAGCGGCCCTTGCGAGGCAAGCCATTGGAATGCCTGTAGAGACACCTGCCGCCCCTGCAGTGCCAGCACCTCCGGTTCCACGCGACTTGGATCAATCCACATTTGGTGTGACAATTCTACGCATTCCTTTGCCAATGCATTTTTCTGTGATGGTGAGGCGCCAAAGCAAAGGCAAAGGCAAAGACCAAGCCTGGCATGCTTCCCAATCCCCTCAGTGGGGTTCAGCTTGCCGGTAAAACGGTGGCAGAGAAGGTTGCCATGGCCAGCCTCAGTCTTAGAATTCACAAACTTGTTTTTCAATATCCAATTGTTGTGTTTTAAGGGGCCGAAGTGAAGAAGGAACTCACCGCGCTGGGTTCGCTGAAGTTGGATCTCGGTGACATCGCGCGCTTTAAGAGCGGGATCTTGGAGTTGGACTCCTTCAATGTGGCCCTCACCGGCCATTTCAAGAGGCAGCATGCTGCGCTTGTTCTATCTTGCTGGGGATGCCTGTGCTGTAAATGTGGTTCAGGCTGGCGGAAGTCAAAGATGAGACCAGCTTCAGCTCTCTCATCACTGATGTGTCCACCAAGGCCTGTTGATTTTGTGGCCTGTTCCATTGCATCTGACAGAAGTTGCAGGTGGCAGACAGTCGCTTCAAGCGAGCCGAGCTGTCAGCAGTTCTGAAGGAGGTCAAGAAGTCTTGCTGCCTTGTCTTGATTTTGAGGCTTTCCCATGTCATGTATCTTTGCGAGAACTTGCCAGGAACTATGCTGCTGGCAGCTGATCAATATGGGCTTCAGATGGAAGCTTGATTTTGGTGTTCTCATGACATGAAGCCGGCTGTGATAGCTCACACTAGCTGAGTGAATCTATGGGGTTCTCTGTCCTCAGACTGTGCAGCTTGAAACATGGCCATAGCGAAGTGAAAATGATTTGTTGCAGTGCGTTTGCATGAGGTCTGCACGAGGTTTGCATGAGGTCTGGTTTGTGTGTTGTTTTTTCGACCCTGTCCTGATCCAGGTACGACGCCGTCCAGAAGAGCTCTTGACGCCAGGTGCGGGCATCTTTTGGATCGTAAGTTTCAGCCTCGTCCAGTGTGGCTAGCAGGCTGGCAGCGGAGGTTGGCCTAGGTCAGGCCACGATTGCATCTGCAAATCGTATTGGCCATGCATATGCTTCAGCTGTGTTTGGGTGTGGGCCCTACACTGTGTTTGCTTTGTTCAATGGACGCCTTCCTTTTGCCCTGAGGTCTGCGCGCGACAACAGGACTTACAAGAAATTGTGTAAAGCAGGCCTGGCGTTTGCAGATGTGCTGACCTACATCCAGGTGCCTGTCATCAACAAGAGTGGGGACCTTGAGTACCAAGCATGGCCCATTCTTCAACCTCATCACTTGGTGCAAAACTCATTTGCCTTGTGTCAAGAATTTGTGGATTTTGTTTGCGATCCGCTGTGGATTGGTATCAGGTGGATGCACTGTTGGCCAATGGCCACCGAGATATCTTGGGGTATGTTGGTGATCAATATTGGGACGTGCTCAGTTCGCTTGGGCACCCAAAGCCTCCACGGGCAACTGACGCTATAGGAGTTGCCTTGTATGGTGATGAGATCCAGGTTTGGGATGGCGTGCAAATGATGTGCCTTTGTTGGATGTCAGAGTCGAGCCCTTTCTTGAAAGATCCACCGAAAAGCCGATTTCTCATTGGGTGCATCCCATGCTCGGCTTACTACAAAGAAAATGGTATCAACTGGACTCTGCAAACCATGCTTCAACATGTGACGAGGTCATTCAACACCTGGCACAGTGAAGGTGTTCATGACCTACACTGTGAAGTAGTCCAGCTGAAGGGAGATTGGAAGTTCATCAAGGAAGCCCTCAATTTGTGCAAGCACTACGGATCAAAGGACACACTGTGTTACAGGTGTGAAGCTACCAGATCAATGGTGGCACCTTTTACTGACATAACTGACGAAGCAGAGTGGCGCAGTCAAGTGCCAACAGTTCCTTGGGATGTTGTTCCTTCCCTCCTCCAGATTCACAATTTTAGCCTCATGTCCGCGGGGATAGATTTACTACATTCGTGGCACTTGGGGCTGGGAAGAGATTTGATTTCCAGCACAATGGTTGTACTTTTGAGAAGCCACATCTTCCGTGGGCGGAATGTTGCTTGGTAGTTTTTGGCGAGCTTTTTAGAGTCTTTTTTGTAGCGGTGCTGCCCTCTCCTGGTACAGAGCTTCCTGTTGAGGTTGAAGAAAGGATGGAGACTGCGAGTAAACTCCTCCGTGACTTCGCCAAGATGAATGGTCCTTCAAGTTTTCCTTCCACTTGGAGATTCAGCCGGAAAAATTGAAACTGAAGTCAAATAAATATGTCCATTTTTCCGGAAAAGGATGGCAATGCGCTGTCATCTTGAAGTGGTTGGCTTCGCTCCTGCAGGATCCTGTGCAATGTGATCCTCTGGTCAAGACAGCCGTTTGGTCGGCGAACAATGTGCTAGGGCTGGTCCACAGTGCCCGAAAGAGCAGCATGTTTTTGACGGAAGGCCAAATCAACCAGGTCAAAGTGATCGGCCATCTATTTTTGTCAAGCTACCTGCGTTTACATGTGGCGTACCAAGGCTTCTGTGTGTATCGGCTGTGGAACGTGCGGCCTAAGTTTCACTTGTTCACGCATCTGTTGGAAGACTGTGTGTCTGGAAGGAATCCATGTCTTGCCTCGTGCTGGTTGGACGAAAGTTGGCTCAAGAATGTGCTCGCAGTGGCGAAGAAAGTTCACAGGCGCACAGCGCAGCAAAGCATACTCACCAGGTATCTGACAGGACCAACTGTGTTGTGGTCCCCTTGCTTTGTTTTGGAGTGTGTGTATAGGTTGCAGGATTGAAGCATTCAATGCAAGAAGCTCATCATTGGTCTGGGCCTCAGGTTGCCATGCATGCATGCTCACATGTACGTAACATGTATTTCCACATGCCATGCAGTGTAGTTGCACATGTTTTACATGTATTCTCACATGCTCTGCCACATGGAGTTTTACATGTATCGTCGCATGTGTTCCAACATGTAACATGTACATGAGTCTTTCCACATGATGTTTCCGTTTTGTGTTGTTGTTGTTCAGGTTGGATTGTGGGCTCCGCTGATCGGTAGTTAGACTTTGGCGTTTCACTTGCACGTGACTCGAGACAGGTGAGGAGAAAATGATGCATTGGATTGCCATGTGTGGTGGACGTGGCGTTGTTTTGGGTTTTGTGGTGGTCTTCATCCAAGGGAAGTGTCATGTTTGACAACTTGGTGTTTGGGGGTGGGGGGGTGATCCTGCTGGTGGGGGTTTTGCTGTTGACATGGGCTTGTCGGCGGGTTTTGGCGCTGAAAGGACGCTCCAGGAAGACGCATCTTCAAAGACATGTTTATATATGCTAGCCGGTTGACAACCGGGCTGGTAGTCGTGCCTGTTCAGGCGGGAGCCTGGGGAGGGAGCCTCTGGAACGTGCAGCCCGTGC
>CAXAMN010017335.1:867841-945728 GCA_963970005.1 Durusdinium trenchii
CTCTTCGCCTGTTCCAGGCCTGCCTCTTCTGTTCTTATGGGCTTCCGCAAGCAACGTTAGGCATTTTGGCCCGGCTTCAAACCCTTCCCAGCGCCTTTGGCCTACTCCTGCATCGCAGCCTTGCCTGCGTCAGGCGGGAGCCTGGGGAGGGAGCCTCTGGAACGTGCAGCCCGTGCACTGCAGCTACAGACGGGCCGCCACCGGAACTACACAAACGCCTTTAGTTACACGTGCTACACTCCTCCTGAAAGGGGGGTCGGCGGCACCCGGGCGAAGCCCTTACAATATGCTAGCCGGTTGACAACCGGGCTGGTAGTCGTACACCTTTTTATCAAACCACAAAGATTTTGTGCGATCTCGTTGCTCTTGGACTGACAGCTATCACCTGCATTTGTGTTCATTGTGACTCAGGGCAACCTCTTTCGTCTTCATACGTATTCAGAGTTCCTTCTTGTGTGTCTGGACCGGAATTCCCGTGCGTTTTGGAATTGTTGCACTCGTCGGTGGTAGTGTATCGGATATTCTTGGAAGATGATGCGATTGATGCGACATGCACAAGCGCTTTGAAAGATGGAGGAGTTAATTACGCTGGATTGGAAGATGATATGAGGTGGAGGTCTAATTACTTTCGATTGGGTGCGCGGTGAATTACATTTTGGTTCACATGCTGCTGCAGCTTGCTCTGTGTTTCTCTCGTGTTTTTGGCGCTGAACGCTTTGAGGATGTGGAAAAGAAACCCGCATTCTCAAGAGAGACATGTGGGTCACTAGAGTTTTTCAATTTCATGTGTGGCTGTGGCGAAATTGCAAAATGCTCCGGAAAGGCCCTAAAAAGTGCATGTTCAGGTGATGACTTTTGAGGGAAATGTGTGTTTTGCCACAGCGAAACGCGAGTTTGAACCAAAAAGCCATGGAGATACGACGTGCATGCACAATATGTGCGAAGTCACATTTTCCGAACGCAGGCTTTAAGTATATTTCTAGTCTAGATTTTAAGTATACTGAAATCAAGATTGAGAACCCAAAAGACAGTAAGCGCAGTTGTCCACTCGGCGGGATGTTTATGTGTCTTCTCCAAATGGAGACTCCATGGGCCCCATGGGGGTCCGGTCTGCGGAAGGTTGAGAGACAAAGCTCGGACAGTGGGTCCAAGCCGCTCAGCATGAGTGGCATGGATAGAAAGCAAGAACACAATAGCCTGCAAAGAGCACCCAAGTGTGTGGCTAGCCCAGCCTATGGCTGTGTTTGCTGTCTGCTTGGCCAAAAATACCTCGAAACATCAGCATGGTACAAGTACAAAAGCATCCTCTTGCGGGCTGCGTGTTGCTAGTGAAGGCAGGGTAGCTTTGCAAAGCTAGATTCGATGTTGTGGAGTGAACTAATTGTAGATTAATTTGACAAGGTCTTAAGCCCCAGCCCAAGAAAACAAATACCAACTCAACTCCACCGCCACCTCCACCTATCACTCCACCTATCTTATATTCACAAGCAGAGTCACGCAGCAGCCACGGAACCTTACCAAGCTGGGTGTCGCCACTGGCTTTGCCCGCGTTGATGCTCTTGAAGCTCTAGCTTTCAGAAGGACTTCACACAGCTCCAAGGCCTGAGGCTACAAAAGTATTCTCTTCCAACACCGAGGCCTTTCAAAATGATTTCTAAATTATAATTGTACGTGTCAACGGAAACCATATTGGACCCGGAAGCGCTTCGAATCTTCAAACACAGTGTGAATTTGGAAACAGCTGAATATGGCAACCGCCCGAACTTCATGATTCATGATAACATCAGAATACATCACTCATTTTGGTGCCGCAGTGTCTGAGTGCACCAGACTGGTTCAGGTTCTTCACAATCACGCTCTCCTGATGACTCGATGACTGCCTGGCATCGCTGAGGACAGTGCAGTCAACCCAAAATCTCGCAGGACATTCAGGACATTCCACCCCCGTACAGTACAGTCAGTCCCCCAGGTTTCTTTGGATCCCGCTGTGCCTCCAGTGGAGTACGTCCAAAGGCATCCGACACCTCTGGGTTCGCCTCAACTCGGAGCTGTGTGGTTGCCCCACCGCAGTGTACCTCATCCTAATTGCAGTGACTTCAATGAGCCAACCCACCATGTTGTTCAGTTGCATGCTATTTGCAGGTGATCCGGTGATCATGACAAAGAATCCAGCGGGATGGGACGACGCTCGTAAACATATTGACACAACAACCAAGCTCCAATCCATGAAGCTGCATCATGATACCGCGTAATAATAACTAAGTAGCAGTAGCCTCTTCCTCTGCGGTTTTTTGCGGAACATGTCCATTGACCGCCACCACCCCGGGTCATAGCCATTTTTCCACGACAGTGGTTGCCTTCAACTTGATTCCACGACAGTGCAACAACATTCGGAGCATGTTCAAGGCCAGGCTTGGGCGCAGTTTGGCACACGGAATGACTGGGTGTGACTGTTCACTTCCTGTCTCCAAGTTCTTTTCTTGGTTGCCCTGCAGAGGCGTCCAAGAGGTTCTGCACTGCCTGCCAGGCCACTGGGGCCACTGGTCTATGACACTTTCCACATGGGAATCTGAGCCAGCTGTGCGGTTTAAATTTCAACGAGGCAAATGTCGATGTATATAGGGAGGACGTGTTCAACATCATTTCTTTCAAGCAGGACGGTAATTATGTCCTTGGCAGCATCCCTGGCATCGGGCCATGTGGCACCTTGGGCTGGCTTGGATGGAAGACTTCTCTTCGCACAAATCTCCACTGCCATGTTCCTGCTTCATTTGACCTGGCACTGCCTTGTGCACAGTATGTTAGTCATTGAGCTTGCTGTTGCAAGCGGTTGTAGGTCTTAAGTTCATTCACTACTGACATGGCCATCTGGGACATGTTATGTAGTCCGACTGGGATTGCCAAAAAACCAGCGATGAATACCTTGCCCTTTAGGCGAATGTGGAAGATCCTGGCTGATTATGGTTTATTAGCGTGTTTCTGTGGCAAACAGGCTGGGAGGGAGGAGGCAACTCAAAACCAAAATCCTGGCTGCCCCCACATAAGTGGAGCAAAGTGCGCCCACTGCCATCACTCTCTGCCAAGATCTGCAAACATGGACCACGGCCAGACAGCAAGTTCGAGTGTATAGAAATAAACACCAAGCAAATATATATATATTATATATATATATATGATTATATATGTGCACGGACTTATCCTACTCTCCCAAGGTCCACCAACCATTTTCCTTCTAAGAACCCAACAAAGCCACAAAGCTTCACAACGCTTCGCATACTTTTTTTTATGCGTGTCGGGTGATTGTGCATACTGCACAAGCTCCAAGTCAACATCCGCGCCTCCTGTAAGTCCCATGAAGCTAAATCACGCAAGACTTCTGCCAGGCGCTCAGGGTCGGAGGCCTGGCATGTTAAGCTGGGTCACCCTTGACAGGCGGGCCAATTCAAATCGCTTCATCTCATTTCGTCTACCAACACCAGGGACCTGCACTCGTTGCTGTATATCTCGGCCGCCGGTTTTTCCAGACGCTTCTTTCCGGGACCCTCACCCGCACAGCAGCTCGCAAGCTTGCCCGGAGGTCAGGCCTCGGGGCTAAAGGTCAAGCCTGGAATTTGTCACAACTGACGACATGTCTCCCTTATATATCACCTTCTCATGTTCATTTTGTGTGTGCGGGGGCCGCCCTCAATTCGCTTGTCTTACTTGTCAGGCACTTGTCAGGAGCCCGCAAAGAATTTGTCATTTGGCTCCATGCGTAATTAAGTGTGGAGCTATGGAACTCAAAGGTGTAGGCGCAATCCAAACACATACATCGGGCACACCACACCAAGATCAACTTTGGATCAATTAAGGTGAGCACGCCGCATCATCTATCAGATTCTCAGGGCTTTCCGAAGAAACGTGAGTAGGTCCTGAGACATGCGAAGAAAAACACATCAAACGGTGCTTCATCATTTTTCTCTACCAAGACTCTGAGGCACATGAACTGAACTTCCCGAAGACTGAATCAATCGGGTTCTCAATGAACGCTATGCAATGGGGACCCCTGCTGAGTGAATCGAGATTGAGGACCCCGAAGGCACCACCTTGATGCCTGAGCAAAGCCCAGCAACTTACAGAGCCTCCAATCTGAAGAGACTCTGACGCTGGTTTCTCTCATGTGTGTTGTCTCAAAATGTTCGATCAAACATGACCAAACCTCGTTCACAAACATTTAGAGGGCAACACCTCTTCCACAAGGCCGCAGGAGAATCGCAGTCGACACTCCTTTTGTGGTTCGGCTTGGAAAGCGTCTGTGCGGTTCGCATCTACGGCTCTGAGCGTTTTAAGGCATTCACCTTTCATTTTGAGAACTCATCATCTGCAACTAGTGACAAGAATGATTATATGGCAAGTATTGCAGTAGTGTAACATGCGGAAGCTCAGCGAACTCTTTGAATTGTGGCTACAGGTCTGCAAGGAAGCACTGGCCACAATTGTGCAAAAGCCACGCAACTGTGACTTTTCACAGTCGCGTGAAGAAGCTGCCCCATGTGATGCTGGTGCTCACCTCAATGACTCAATGAAAGCAGCGTTTGAACAGGCTGAGATCATGAAAAGAACAAACACATCGCCAAATCCGTGAAATAGGATGAAGCGAGCAAAAAAGATCAAACAACTGCATCAAATGACCCGACGCCGAGGTCTAATGTCACAAACCAGGGCAGTGAATGACAACCCGAAGGCTTCGGTTGTGCCTCGAAAGTAAGTCTACTGTGGTGTGAACTCAGCATCCCGGTGTCATGTCTCATGCATGTTGCACCATGTTGCTCATCCAAGTTGCGCTGCGAATTGAGGGCAAAATCCTCGTCACGAGATGCCTCACAAGCCGGGCTGGCCGCACGATGTCCCAAGTTGCAATGGGCTGCGCACACACACACACACAGCATTGGCATGCAAATGCATTCCAAGGAGCCTGCCAAGCGCAGGGGTACTGCACGAAACCTCTGCGCTGGTTGCATGTCCTAGCATCCAAGGATTCTATGAGCTCAACTGTTGTAGGCAGGTCAGGGACAGGCTGGGTCAACGAGCCCCATATAGGATCACCTCTTGACTTACAGTAGATCTTTACGACCCTTAGAATGATCACCGGTGCTTCCACTGCAGGCAGAAGGTTTGTCTCCGAGGACAAACAGGAAAAAGAACTGAACAAGTGTCAAAGAAGGGAAGAAAAGGAAAGAACATCAACCAAGAAGCAGGTACAAGTAGCTCCTGAACAAAAATGAGAATGTCTGCTATTTATTGCGAATAGACATAGATGCCATAGCCTTCAAATATTCTTAAAATGTGGTCCACAAAGTCCAAGCGCCCGGCCTCACTTGCAGCAGCCGCCAGCACCTTGACCCACCGGTCGCCCTGCACCCAAGGTGGTGCTGCCTGCTCCGCTCTTGGCCTGGCGTTTGAATGCGCCACTTGGCGGATCATTTGGCACCCGGGAATGACCGTGGTCAAAGACTACTAGGGAGGTCATCGCTCTTAGGTTGGAGGCCATCGCTAGTAGGTTGGAGGTCAACCTACCGGGTGAAACTGGATGTTTGAGACCACACCTGAGGCTGTGCGGCGACACGCTGCTTGATTTCGCGAGCCATGGTCTGGAAGGCCTGGCGAGAGCAATGAAACAAGATGCGAAGATGCGTCGCTCAAGGCGCTACTTTAAGTTATATAAATGTTGAAGCAGGGATTCTGTGTCTCTACCGTTGAAATGTGTAGCAACTCTAGGGGGCTGACATGACCCCACATAGTTGTTGACACCCATCACCCATAACCTGTCAATACTGTGTGCCTGCTCCACATTGTGGGCATTCTTGGCGCTGGTCTCCATGAACTGGATGCCAAAGGAATCTGCCAACTCCTGCATGCCAAGCCGCAGCGGCTGGTGTACCGCAAACATTGGCTGAAGCGTGAAAAGCAAAGCTACTAGTAGCGTCCTTGCTCCTAGCAGTAAGGCAAGGAGAAGTAGCGTCCTTGCTGCTAGTAGTAGGGCCAGGAGAGCCTAGTAGCGTCCTTGCTCCTAGTAGCGATGCCCTTTGCTCCCAGGATTATGGATGTATACCTTCGGGCGCCTGAAGCAACGCCATCGCAACATGTTCGAGGACCTCCACCCACGTGTCTCCTTCGCCTCATCATAGGATACCACCTTCTTGGAAGACAAATCGCACTTGTTTCCCACCAAAAGCTTGTTCACTCCATCGGCGGCATACTTGTCGATTTCCTGAAGATCAAACAAGTACTTCAATGGTTTCTCTGCCTTTGCTGTAGTCTACACCTATCGTCTGCATTGAGCCATGATCTAAAAGTAACAGTTGTTTCCTGTTCTTTACCCTGAAAGACCTCAAACCAACCAACGCTTTACTCCATCTTTGTCGCACTTTCAGGAACGCAAACAAATAATCAATTGATTCAATGGTGATTGTAGGAAAACTGCCTGGACCCAGTGCTTCACATTGTTGAAGGACTCTTTGTCCGTCACCTGTAGTGGCACTTCACTGTGACTGATCTAATTAGAGCCCAAGTTGGCGATGCAATTGACATGAATTGACTCTACGGATCACTTAAGTATCTTTCGGAACTATTGGGCAGTGCCAGTGCCTGAGGTTCTGAGGCTGCGACATCATACACAACAATGATGCCATGTGCGCCGCGGTAGTAGCTGCTAGTAATGGTGCGGAATCGCTCTTGCCCGGCAGTATCCCAAATCCTCGGCTGGGTCGGCGTAGTGAAATAATGCAAAGGAGACACGGATTACAATGGGATCCTCACAACCTACGTAGTAGCTGTATAGTAGTTAAGGCAACTGGCAAGAAAGCAGCATGGGCTTGTTGTATGTTGTGGTGTTGAATATCAGGAGTGCCAGGAGTGCCCTGAACTCAACGTCCCTCATTTGCCAAGGGTCTGCAGTTTGATGGTCTTGGCGTCCTGCTCCAAGGTGCGAATCTTGAAATCCACACCAATGGTGCTGATGTAGCTCTCCTGCCGTTGGACTCAGAAGGGTGATGGAAAGAAAAACATATTTGCATATTTCATCATATTTCCGGTGGATGGCAAATACAGTAGAGCGAGTCAACTCCCAACGGACGGCTCTCTGCAGTCCGTGTAGGTGTCATCTGCAAATCGGAGCAAGAGGCAAGATTTGCCAACACCTGACTGATGAAGTTTCTGCTCAAACAGCTGCTCCATAATAATCATAATGTCCAACCTGCATGATGAAGCGTGTAAAATGACTTGCTTCACACAGCTCCAGCCTGAGTCTCCAATCAACAGGAGCTTGAAGAGGTAGTCCTCAGGTGACCCCGACTGATGCCAGCTGATCTCCAACTTTCCATATGAGCTGCGGTCAAAACGGCAAGATTATGTATATACATGTCAGGTATATAAAGCTTGTTTGGTTTCTGTCATTCCTGGCTTTAGCTGTCACGCAGGCACTTTTTGCACGCCCTCTCGTAAACGGTGGCCTGCCATAGCATGTCAAACTTAACACCTCGCAGCTGTCCTAGCCCTAGCAGTCTTGAAAGTGTGGGAGTCAGGAGCGTCAACAGAGATTGGAGTGGAGGTTCGCATGTTACGATGTGATTCGTGGACGATCTTTGTGCAGCAACCTACACGGAACCCACCAAAATGCCCAGTGGCATACTCTGGAGTGGCCATGATGAGGAGAAAGGACGTTCGCCGATTTGGCGCACGGGGTCGGTGTTCCTGCGGGCTCGACGTGTACACAGTGCAATCTACCGTGACAGGGTGTTCAATCAGTGACATGAGAATTCACCATCGCCAGGTCCTCGAACTTGAGAGTGAAGATCACTGCTTGGGCCAAAATACGCCAAGAACGTCTTACACTCAAAGGCACTCTGCATATCTCTGCATGGGGTCTCTCAAGGGCACTCTTGGCCACAGGCGATAGACATATACGGGTGACCAAATGTTACCAACACCGGTCATGGCCTCAACCTAGAAGCAATGACCTCCAACCTAAAAGCAATGGCCTCCAACCTACTAGCGATGGCCTACGTGTGAGTTGTAAAAAGCGGTGCTTTGCTTTCCAAGTTCCCAGGCGCAAGATCCCACGCGGACAGGCCCTGCAAATTCCGCAGAGCTGGGTCTGCTCCTTGGGGGCTCTCCAGATGCATGGTGGACAAGCTACGACGTGTCATTAGCCAGAAGAATGCCAACGAAGTCTCTGACTCTGAGTTCGGAGTTTCAGCTCATGCGGGCAAAAGATATGCGGGGCTGGTGGTCCATCAAGCGAGGAAGGGGCGTATATACTACACTTAGTAAGAGATTGCATTGCATGAGCTTAAATGCAAAATGCAGGTTACCAGTACCAATGGAGTCGAATATTGGGCTCTAAGCTCCCAGCGTCCCTCTAGCAGAGCGCGGCAAATATCTACTGAACCGCTGCAGGCCTCGGTACCCGTTTTGTGTCGAAGAAATGGCACCGACTCTCGGGCAGAACTCTCTTTGCAAAACATTTCATATGACACGGACAGGGCGCATCGTTAAGAATTGTCAGGCTGGCCACATGGGCTGGAGCTAGATTGCAATCTGAAGGAGATCGAACCCGAAAAGAACGTTGCAACTCATCGGCCACCCTTCTCAAGAAGTTGTGGACCCTTCCTCTGAGCCACTGCTAGCGTACCACATGCTAACCGCTGTAACTTTTCTCCAAACGATGAGCCCGTGCACATTGGCACAAAATGACCACAAGTGAGGCCCAGCATTGTCCCCACAGGGCTGATCGGCCTGGCTTTTTGACCTCACTGGATCTGAGGGTCAGATGATTCCAGGACCACCGAGCCAGAGCCAGTGAGGCGCCTTGCAAGTGGATGTGCATCAAATCAGTGTCCAACGCGGGACAATAACAGAAGGGGTTGTGCCTCATGGATTCTTGGTCCATTCTGATCTGAATTTGCGGCTGGTTTAATCTCAATTCCTTCAAAGCTCAACTTCAAGGCCAGCACTGCCAAAAGGCACCACATGCGACTTCTGCAGCCTCCAGCCTGCCTCCAAGAAATTGTCTTATGAAAAGTTCATGGACTGGCGTGTGTCAAGATATTGTTGCTTGACAACTGTTCATGTGAGTGTTCATACATGTTCATACCTTCAGAGGGGTCTGCAATTTGACATCCGGGCATGGTTCCTGCCTTCCAGCAATTCCCGCACGCCCTGCGCACTCAATCATGCTCTGGGCCACCCAACTCTGAAAGTCTCATCCAAAGACCAAGTCGTCATCTTCGTTTGGACCATTGCAGCACATGCATGTGACTTCCATTACCAGTGGCAAAACTGGTGCCACGGAGAGCTTGATCTCAGAAGTTGAAAGGAGGCAAAGCCCTACAGTTTCAGAAGTGTTTTGGGTAAGGCTGGACAACTTTTGTCCATCAGGGATGTCATGTGGCAGAAGCATTGGCTCCCCAAGGCCTTCTTCTTTGCTGCGACGGACACCTGCTAGACAATCTGAGCAAAACACCAACTGAAGGGTTACAAAGGCCACCTCACACCTGGGCTAGGTCGAAGCTTTCCCACCTAGGACCTAATTATCAACCACTATGTGTAGCACAATGTAGCCAACAGGAAAAATCAGTGCTTCAGGGACTTCAGAGTACTTCACGGCCTGAATGACGTCTGACACACCCATGAACTCGTCAAGGACCTGGCGGGTTTTTTCAGGTAACCTGCAGTCTGTTGACCCTCCAATAGCTTCCAATGACTGATTGGCGTCCTCCGGACAACTACCCAACAATAGAGTAGAAGCAAGTATGCCTCAACTCAGCAAGAAAGGCAACCCCCTTCCAGGTCTGAATGCAGTGCTAGCTCACTGTACCGACTTACTGAAACTTACTGTCACAAGCCAAACTTCCTCTCTCATGAAACTCCTTGCATGTCATAGTCGCAGTCCAACCCAAGCAAACTCTCACAAAGACTCTCAGGAGGCCATCGCAATTAGGTTGGAGGCCATCGCTACTAGAGGCTCTCAAATGCTCCGCCAAACCGCTGATTCCGTCCAACCGCTCAAGCGATTCCGTCGCCTCATCGCTGGTGGCCAAGCGATCCACCAGGCCACGGGACTTGGCCTCTGCCCCAAGGAACACCTCGCCGGTGGCCACCTGCGAACCGCAGAAAGCAAAGCGATCCAAGCACAAGCATCACTACGGACCCATTATATAGGTTGGAGGCCATGTAGGGTGGTGCACGAATACAGCAACCTTCATGATAAATGCATGGCGGCATGGCCCTCTTACATCTATGATCTACAGCCTGCAGCAATTATGCATAGTGTCGTTCCTCAGAATCATCCACTCTATCGGAATGGCGTGGAAGCTCAGGGATGTTCTACATTCTACAGAGCTCAATGCCCAAAACCTCAGACAGTCACACCTCAACCGGTCGCCCAGGCATGACCCGCAGAATGCCATTGCCTCATCCACATTGAGGCCACCACGCTGCTCTTGGACCAAGCCTTTGAACGCTTCGTGCACGATGCGGATGTCCTTCAGGAGCCCATCTAAGCTTCCAGGCAGCTCCAAAAATCTTGAAACATCTGGAACTGTGTGAACTGTGCAGTAATATTTCCATGTAGACAGCCGGCACATCGCTGAGACGTTCAACCAAATTTCGATTTGATCTGTCCTAAATTTATGCAGTTGTGACAGTGAGGCTATGAGCCTGGATGGCGGTTCATTGGCTGAAAGCAGTCCTCTTGTGCCTTTTCTCTGGCTTCGTCAGTGACTTCCGAGAAGGGGCCCACTGTTCGCTTCCACTTCCCCGCGGTGAGCTGAATGAAGTCGATGTCATTCCTGCTCAACAGCAAAGGTGTAACAAACCCCTGAGCAGTCCGAGTATGCTCTGGACACCTTCTCATCTGACAATTGTCTGACAATGTCACAGCCAGCTATAAATAAAAATATATATATATAAGAAAAAATACATCTTGACATTGACCTATAGGTAGATTACAAAATTGTATTCCCGCACTTTGACAAAATTGCAGTGTGATGTTGCCTTTTCAGAATCTTGGAGAAATTTGGCGTGGCCATCAATACTCCTCGGCCCGCAAGCCATCGGCCAAACACGCATTACTCCGGCATTGTGCAACAAAAACAATGGCGGCAGTCGACTTGAAAGCTCAACAACTTAATCTCTGCATTGGCCAACGACCCATGATGGAATACTGAAAATGATGCATGGGCAGGGACAGCATGGGCCAAGGCGCTGGCACCTGAAGGAAATCTCACAAAATGTTGAGTGACCACTGCATGGCTCATCTTCTTGCAAGCCAAGGATCCAATTGATCCTACAAGGGAGAAAGGTGTGGCTACAACAGTGTCCGCCTCGCCGTTGGCAGCATTCAAAAATTTGAGAAGCAAGCCTATCGGGACTTTGCTCATTCATCCCGAATTCTATGTTTACACACTCCTTTTAATAGCTCGTGGGACACCCTGCAGCAGGACTAAGTGCACCACTGCGCAGGCCATCCTGAGGCATGTCGGAAATCATCCTAGAAACTCAATCTCAAGCGATTTTCGAGGAGCTACCAAACAAAGGCCAAGCTGCATGTAGCCACCTGAAGCTGCAACCTGCGATGGCAAACATAACCCGCATCACCATCCCAGGATTGCAAACAAAACGACACTTGCTCTGAACTTCGAGACCCAAGAATCAAACGCTGGCTGGCCTTGTCAACGCATGCAGTCAATTTCAACCTTACAGGCACAAGAAGCCGTGGAATGACTGAATGCTGTACACCTTCTCGAAAGGCTTGTCGGCTTCAGAACTCATGATTCTGAATGTGGCATCTATCACCGCAACATCGATGTCCCTCACCCAACAAAGTGACTAGGTTTGCGGCCCTTTAGACCGCAGCCGCAGGAGCTGCGCCGCTGCCAAGCCATAATCTGCCACCATGCCGCCCGGGGAGGCAATCCGAACCACGGCCTCGAACTACGGGTCGGACTACGGGGGCCTTCGGGGGGGGTGGAGAGGTGCAGGGCCCCGTGCGTGGCCTGGTCATGTGGGCTGTTGGCCGAGTGCAGAATGAAGGAGATGATCTCTCGGAGGTCCTGCGACCAGGTCCAAAGCCTCGCTACGAACGGAACCAAGGGCATCGCTGCTAGGACGCTACTAGGGGCGCTCCTGGCCTTACTACTATAGAGTAACATCTAGTAACTAAAAGCTAGCTCGAAATCTCCACGCGGACAATTCCAGCTCCAGATCTCTGAAAGTCCTCAAGCTCCTTCTTCATGCCGTCAGGTCTCGCCATACCTCTCAAGCTGATACCCAGATGGGGAACACGTGCTACATGGATCACGAATCACATGGATGGGTTTGAGCAGTCGAGCCCTATTGTCCGCGCGCACGCGCGCACGCTCGCTCTGGCTCTGGCTCTGGCTCTGGCTCTGGCTCTGGCTCTGGCTCTCTCTCTCTCTCTCTCGCGATCCGCTTCCCTCCTCCCTCCCTCATCTCATGCCTGTCATTGGAGGCTGGAAATCGAACACAAAGGTTCTGGGTCGGAGACGGGCCTTTCAGAATGTTGCCAAGTGCAATCGGGGCAGGCATCACCAGAATATACCATGTTACAGTGGTACCATTGTCTCAGGATGTCCAAAGCAGGAACCTTCAACGTAAACCCGAAGACACTCGACTTGCTTTGTTGGACAGACATTGGGTAACATAGCTGGTCGGATGAAGCGTTGGGTGCAACAAGGGTTCAACAATTTTTGCAAATAGTTTCATTCTGAGCGATAAGAATGCAGTCCCACTTGGCACCTGGATAGAGGACACAGTCTCGCCGGCCTACCGAATCTGACGCACTGCATGAAAGCTTCCAAGAAGTGAAGCATCCACACAAATACGGAAGTCAAACTCCGGCATCCACATGCTTCGATGTTGCATAAGCAAGAGTCTGGGATTTGGCGCTTTGCCACTGTACTTTGGTCGGTCAGCTGGCCAAACTGAATAGGACATCAATGCCGAAGCTCAAGGCAAGAAGAACAGGAAAAATAAGAACAGCAGCAACAACAAGACTGACACCCAAGCGAACACCTTCAACTTTGAGTCGAAAAGCATTTGAAGAGCCCTTGGAAGAACTTTACAGAACTTGAGAGAGGAGGGGGGTGAACGAAAGGTAGCAGGGAATCAGGCGTAATCCGGGAGGAGGTGAGAGGCCCCCCACTTGTTTGAAGAGAAGTGACTGAGCGTGATGAAAGAAAAACTAATGCACAAACTAATCACAATCACGTCACATATTTCTCAAATGCAACTTCGGATTTACATAGTGACGTGCTGCGACCCTGTAAATTGCGTGGCCGCAGGCCATGCTTGCAAACAGGACGAGCTCAAAAACACTGGTACTTACGAGGTTTTGTTGCCGTCGATCCACAGCCGCGGCAAGGTGTAAGGCCACGCTTGAAGACAGGAGGAGCTGAAAACACTGGTATTTACGGTGTTTTGTAGCCGTCGACCCAGAGGCGCACCACGGTTGTGTGCTGGAAAAGCGCAGAAAGCCGTGTAAATACCGGCGTTTTCTGCCGGGAAGGTGCACAAAACCCTGTATATAAATACCATAGTTTTGTGCAATTTTGAAGCCTCCAAAAGCCTCAAAATCCCTTTCCGACAAAATCTTTCCTGGTTTTTGGTCTTTTTTCGGTCATTTTTCTAACCGAGACGCATCAAAAACCATCGGTTTTTGCGGTGTTTTTTTGCCGGACAGCCACAAAAAACGCTGTAAATTCCATTATTTTTTGTCACTGTTGAGGCCCCCCCCGGCCATCAAACGAAGATGTCGGGGACCATTTCTCTGAGAGATAGGCTCCAGCTCTGAGTATAATACATTTTTGCTAAAGCAAAAGGAAAACTCAGGTAGCGTAACCGCTACCTTTCGTGACTTGCACCTTAACAGCCTCTGAGATCTCCTTGTTTCGCTGCTCCAATGCTTCCTTCAACTGCTTCCCCTCCTGGCGAAGGACATCTAAAGATTCAATTGGTTGTGGTTGAGGCTAATCAACATGCTATGTGGGCATGAACGGAAGTTGTCCATGGCAAACTTCCTCTGCCAGGTTCATTCATCTGGGTTCAGCTCTAGCAGCTTCAAGCATTCCAACCCTTCTTGCCTCTTTCTCCTCTGCTTTCTGTGCCTCCGGTGGGTTCGGGTTTGGATAATGAATGATACTGGGAAGGGTGCTATCCTCCATGGCCCAATTCATCTGTTGTCAAATCTCAACATCCTGGACGTCGCGACACACGGAAACGGGAACATCACTGCAGCAGGTACATGTAGTTTCTGTAAACCCAAACTGCACCACAAGCAAATCTATTCAAGCTGCCCTTCTCGACAAGGCATGGGTATCGAATACATGCCATGCTATGCAGCAGAAGAACTTCGTTGATTTGGCATGGTGCACTTGTCAGCTTGAAAATCATTCCCTTATTCTTGCATGCTATGCTACCCTTAAGGTATCTTGCCTTCAGCAGCTCACTTGGCGCTGCCTGGATGCCTAGCAACTCATTGAGAGCCTTGCCAGCAGACGGTGAGGTGGCCCACCTGTACTCCAAAAGGTGCAACCTACTATAGCTGCCGTTGAATTCAGGTGTTTTTTGGGGTTCACTGTATATACTATATATATTATTTATCATTACGTATTCATCCGATATGTGGATATGTGGTGTGTAGCATGGCAATACATTCCACGTTCTGAATCTTGGACTTTGCATGTCAGTCACACCCACGCGCAAACCGCAGCTTGCGTGAGCTTCTCTCTGGCTGTTCCCTTTGACAGTGGGTAAGGCAAGGATGTTGACAGCCAACAGTATATAGAGCATTCTAGCGCTAGTAGGTGAACAGTGACCAACTCTCAAAGCACAGTTTTTGAACGTTCCATGTTAATGGCATATCCATGTCCATATTGTATCATAATATTGCATCTTACCATCTCTAGAAGTGCCCAAAAACACACAAGGAAGACACAGGCCTCACTGATCATAAAGAAACGACTATTCTATCATACCCTATGTGCAAACATGTTCTTGCGGACATGGCCAAGTGGTGTGAACTCAACTACTGACAGTAAAGAGATCATGCACCGGACATCTGTCGCAGCACCATCGGAAAGAAGTGCCACTGCCAATCTACGTGTTGCGAGGGACAAGGCCTTTGAGTGAATCCAATGCCTCTGGCGTCTCAAGGCCACGCACATTTTTCATCTTCCCAGCATTGTGATGTCTCACAGCAACTACTTGCCGCAAAACGTTCATTGGACATATCCACACGCTGCTCCATCCTGGCAGCACTTGGCAATTTCTGCAACAGCGGGCACACGTCTCCGCTGTACATCTGCGCTGCTTCCATTCCGCCGGCAGCATCCATGGACCTAGGATCCGGGTGCATGAAGCCAGCAATGTCAACTTTCCACCAACATGTCCCACAGCCTTCCAACAAACATGGAAGATTCCAGAAGGACTCGCTAATTGACCCCATCGCAAAGGAGCCTGCACCAGGCAAGCTGGCAAAATCGCACCTGGCACTGTCCCTCACTCCCTCTCCACCGCATTTGCGTGCAAGGCACTGCTCTGCAATCTCTCCGAACCTCCGCGCAGATGACCCTAAACAAAACTAACCTTACCACGGAAAGAGATGGTTTGGCGACTGAAAGGTGCTTTTTCCGACTTGTACATAGTCAAGCACTGCAAGTGCGTATTCTGAAATATGTCCTCTATATATATATATATGCACAAGCTGAGTTTCATGAAGCCCGTGCACGGCAGACGAGCTGCGGACGTTAAAACTCAAGCTTCCCAACTCCCCGCTGGCTCTGACAAACGAGGCTCGTGGGAGCATCTCCGCAGCTGCAAAACAAGTCGGCCTCCGCCTTCTCTGTCTTCTCTTTTCGGGCCTTCATGATCTTCATGTCCTTGCGGCCTCAGGAGAGGACAAACTTGAATTGCAGTTGAAGTGGGACTTGCAACTTCTTGCAGCAGCCTTCAAAATCTAGCTCACGCTGCACAAGTCACACCAGAATCCAAGTAACCAAATCCGCAAAGAACACCAACCAAGTTCCACAAAACTGCCCAAGCAAGTTTCTAGAGCGCGCATCTTCTCGTTCTGGGAATGTTTGTAACCTCCGAGGTGAGGACTGATATTAAAAAGCCTTGTGCAAGTCATACTCTTCTATTCATATATTGAAACATCTCCAGCCACTTGAACAGCGCTGGAAAACCTCAAAAACACCACTGGCCAAAGCTTGCACTTTTTGAGTTCCATCCAGCGCACCTCACTTCAACTTCATCAAAACACACCCGAAGTTGCTACGTGATTGACGTCCGTTCGAAAATGATGATTCAAGGATTGCAAGAATTATTCAAGGCTGAACTCTTGGTGCAAGCAGCCGGAAGGTTAGGCATTAGTCCTCACGCAATTGAATAACCGCCCCAGCTGCTGCACTGGAGACCACGAATACTTTGTTCTGGTGCCCTGGCCATCCTACGCACATTGAAAGTGGTGGCGCCTGCTGCAAGCACCCGTGATGAGAGCACTCTCGCAGGCTGAAAGCTGGTCAAAAGCTCTCATTGCTCGCAATGTGGTCTCGGCACCACAAGCTAGTTCACAGGGTACAAGGACACATGGCTTCTTGAGTGAGGCAACGCTCGCAAATACACCCCCAGCCTCGTGCTTTGAGCACAACAAGCTCCCAACAAATTGAACAAATCCCAAAACCGCCGCGAGGGACCAGCAGCTCTATCGAACATGTCCATGCAAGGAAGCGTTACACAATGGAAAAGCTGATAGCCTTTAAGGTCTGCAGCAAATCCTATCAGAATCTCCAATGAGCGCCTGGACTAGCAGAGGGGCCTCAAGCAAGCCTTGAGTGTTCCCAATATGTTTTCCCGACTGGAAGGACAACTCCGGAATCAATACGGTCACCCGTCCTGCGTCCCAAAAGGACTGCGCACCTCTTGAGCACATGTCAAGCACTCTCTGCCCCGACATGCAATCTGGGAATGGAAGAAAGGTGGCAACAACTGGGCGAAAGCTGCAATGGTGTTGGAGCAGTCTCTCTTGACAATGGTTTGTGAGGGCTGCGCGGAAGGTTTAGAGAGAGGCATCAGAATCACTTAAAGCCAACTCACAGGAGTTGTTTCGCTGCGTGTGGTGGTAAAGTCAACCAGCCTTGCTTGGCAGGTTCCAGGGAAGGTCCTGCGGACAGGCGCTACACTACGGCGTTTGAACAATTTTATCTGCCTGACATAATGAATTCAAAAAATGGTATGACCTTCTTATGGATTAAATAGAAACCATAAGCTACTAGTAACAAGTGCATCGCTTCTAGTAACAAGTGCCTTACTAGTAGCAACAATAAACGCAATGTATGACCTTCTTATGGTCGCATCCTCAGCGATTTCACCACGCCTTCGGCCTTCCATTTTGACGGTCTGTTAACAAGACTCAAGGGCCTGTCGCGAGGTTTCAGGCCTATCGCTTTT
The DNA here is from genome assembly GCA_963970005.1 of Durusdinium trenchii. Lineage (NCBI taxonomy): Eukaryota > Dinophyceae > Suessiales > Symbiodiniaceae > Durusdinium > Durusdinium trenchii. The sequence continues at coordinate 885,350 of CAXAMN010017335.1, forward strand.
CCAGGTTTCAGTACGCTTTTTGTATTTCACGGCCGCTCTTTAGAAAACTAACTCAATTGGTCATTGCTGCTTTTGCGGTTGCATAACTGGAGTGTATGTCTGCCAGAGCGGGCATCCACATTCACATCCACATTCCAGAGCTTGGCAGGGACAAAAAGAGTATCAATGCAAATTGCCGAGCAACAGCTGGCACTGTGCGTGTGACCATACGCCTTGCTTGGTGTTCAAAGGGTAAGATGTGTTCCTTAAGTCAAGTTTCACCTGGCCTTGTGAAACAACTTATACGTTTTGAGCTCACCGACTTTGCATATTCCTGGTTTGGTTATGGGCTCCGTCGGGCTGGAGATGCTTGTGGCGCTTTTTGTCGGAAGACTTCCTTGCCACGGGGATGCCGCTGCTACACCCAGCTCCCACTCCAGCTCCCCTGCTCAAATTGCACTTGCGCGCGGTCTGAATGCCACACATGGAAAGGAAGGGGTATAAGTAGATTGGGCTAGAATATGGCTAGAATCTTTTAGAACTATTTCTATAAGCCCCGGCTCCTTTTAGGTTGCACTCCAAATGCGGAATGTCGAGATCAGTTCCCAAACTGCCTTTCGCCGGTGAGGAGTAGTTACGTCAGCAAGGAAAAAGGCGTACGGGGTTCCAACAACTCTTTCGGTGGAGGTGGAGATTTCTTGGCAGCCGTGCTCTTCTGTCTTCACTCCTTGAGCTGAAGGTTCTGCTCACTCGATTGAGAAAGAATCTCGCGTGTTTGCTCAAGCCGCAGCTTTCAAAAGCCAAATGAATGTGCCGGAGTTACACAACTCTCTGGACGAGCTTGATGAATCTTTGATCGTTCTTGGTGCATCGTTTCACTGTCAGACTTCCTTAATTTCAGCAACTTCAAGCACCTCTATGATGAAGAGTGCGCAAACTGCATGCTTTCGCGAAAGCCAAAGCACAGGTTGCGAAAGGTTTGCGAAAGCCCCGCGAAAGCTCCCTATAAGATATAGTGTTGCGAAGGCTTTCGCGAAAGTCGAATTTCCTATAATCCCAATGGAAAATGCATCGTTGCGAAAGAAAACGCAAAAGCCCACTCACACCTTCTGCAAAGGCCAACATGCAGGTCGCGAAAGCTTTGCAAGAGCCCCTGTGAAAGCAAACCAGGACTTTCCAGGATTATACAAAAAATATCAAAGTATTGGCCGTTTTCGAAGCCGCTCAATTGGCAAGTGGGTCAATAAAGCTTACATCACAAGACAAGGCGTCAAACGTCAGATGTACAAGCCGTCACAACTGCCACAGAGCAAGGGGGGCTCATTCGGACGAAACCAAAAAGCATTCACACAACTGAGATCATACAACCGAGGCTATGAAACTCTCTCTGACAAATTCTTAAGGCAGGTGCTGTCAGAATTTGTTTCACGCTTCCGGACAACCGTCGACAGCAGCTTTTGTATGTCGCAAACGCCACCTGCCAATCCTGCCCGGACGTCGTGGGAGGACACCTCAAGAAAGTTCGGATCAAGGCGCCACACGCGTATGCAAGCAAACATCCCAGCATAAAAGGTTCCAGCATCACATGATCAAAGGATGACCTGCTTGATGCATCATCATCCAGCAGGGAGCTGCTGTTTGCCTGTGGTCCACTGTTGTGGCTGTAGATCCCACCACAGGGCGCAAAACGCCAGAAAGCTTGAAGGGCCCTATTGGATGAGTTGCGTGCACAGGCAGGGAACCTTTCACGCAAGCATCACAGATGCTTTAAGAATGTTGAAGATATGCCGGGATGAGGTGACATGCAAGGTGGTCACACTTTTGTGAGTGTTGAACACCTGGTGGAATGTGCTCTTTACACTCCCTGGAGACCGCGTTCCCACATTTGATCTCTCTCTCCATGTTTTCACATCCGGGGACCTCCATTCACGGGGGCTTACGGATCAAGTTCTGAGGTTCATGGCCCAACCAAACGGTTCATGGCCCAACCAAAATTGCTTTCATAATTTACCATATGTCAGGGCTTTTTAAGGGTGTACTGTATAGGTGTATAGCCTAGCGGATTACACTCAAATGGCATCTGGCGCATAGAACAAACTGATGGAAACGGGCTCCCTAAACCTCTTACCGGAGAGCATGTTTGAACATGTGGATGCCATCAATGTGTGCAGCCGGAATGGTGTCTCATCTGCTATTTGTTTCTGGCAGTTCGCATCTCCACTCGTGGGCATTGAGGTTTGATGCAATTTGTTGCAAACGGATTGCAACAAAAATACCTGGATGCCATCTGCTTGTTCTTGGTGTTGACTGGGGTTTGCTAGATGGCATCTGAGATGCCAAAGTCACAAACAGATGGCGTTCCAAAGGCATTTTGCAAATGCCATCTGAGTGCGATCCCTATAAATTCGACCGGCCATCAGGACATGCACGGGTTTCTGACATTGCTGGCTCCGGCCAGACCAATTGGAAATCAGAAATGTGACAATGATAATAACGAGTGAGAAGGGGAGAGTGGAAGCCTCTCAGAAGGTTTACGAGCGAAGGTACCCCATGTACCTTGCCGCTTGCTTGGCGACATGTCGTGAAGTGAGCTCAAAGGCCCAGCCAAAAAGCATGGCCGGTTCAACATCACAAGAGTGGATGTTATTGAAACAGTGTCCCTTGTGTCTCCTAGTGCGCGCAGAAAACACCGAAACTATACATGTTCAAAAATAATCTGAATCCACTAATTAGTAAACACTGTCAAGACCCTATTTGCACCAATGCAGTAGTTGGCTGGATTCAAAAGCATACTGACTTCTGTCTGCGAAAACCGAATTGTTTGTCAACCGACTATTTATATTGTGTGTTCTGGCGCTGTACACTCAAATCCGAGAAACTTATCCTACTTTCCTGGCCACTGCTGTCTACCTTGTACTCTTGCAAAATGTGTAGAGGAGTTCACACATTACAACATGAGAGTCCACCACATGGAGCATCTGAAAGAGCCTTTGCAGGTTGTCGGCGGTTAGGCGTGTCATTCAATGCCCAATGTGTATACAAATGGTTGTATCTCCGGATGGTGCTACCACTACTGATCTGCAATCATGCGATGCTTTTCGCGGATTTTGTATGATTTTGGGTGGTCACAAACCACCGGAATTAATCAGATTAGGCATGCATCGTGACAGCCCCAAAAGTTCCGAAAAGAAGCCTTCTGGCTTTCTTCCACTGGAGTTAGGCTACAGGGTTTACGCCACAAGTTGATCGATTGATGTCTAGATTGGGCCTTACGAAACTAGTCACACTCACTCTAGACTCTAGAGTCTAGATGCCAAGCATCTTGCCGTTTAAGCTGCGGGGGCACAAGGCAAACGCTTGAAGGAGCTTCACTGAATACTTCGAAAGACAAATTGGAACCAAAGACAAACACGTGGTTGATAGACGAACTGTATCAAATGATCCCACTCCAAAGACTCCAAAGAAGGGAAACTCTACCTCACCTTCAGTACACACAGTCAGCGTGTTCTGCCGTAAGCCTGTTGCGGCTGAGAATCTATTTCGAACGCTGATGCCCACTACATTGGTCACATGCTCGGAGCGAGGGGGGCACCAGGATAGGGGCGGACACATGATGAGATCCAGTTGCAGGCTCGCAAAAGTCTACTGCTTCTAGCGAATCTGGCCAGAGGCGGAACTTCGAAGCAGTGTAAAGCATATTGCACTGTCGAAGCACCACGGCCTCCAAGAACAAGCTTAAATCAACTGAGATCACACCTCAGGCTGAAAATGAACAACCCTGACAGAATGATGTTGGACGTGCCAGTAACTCTGTTGATTGTAGCGGGGGCAGTGGAGCAAAGCCAAGTTCAACAGTTTACCGAATGATATTTGGTTCAAACGTGCTTTGACGACATTGCCGAGAGACCAACTTGGCAGCCAGCAACTACCACTCAAAGCTGACAAGTGAAACAATGTCCACAATGCATCAGTGGAGCAAACGAGACCAAGCTCTGGCAGTGACAGCCAAACAACATCAGCGAAACTGAATTGCATAAAATGTCAAAGCAGTTTCAATGGAGCCACCCACACATTGGCATCGATTGCCCATCATGCTCGTGCTGCTGGTACTGTTTTTCCGGATCGCCATATTTTTATTTGGCCATAGGAGACCAAAGCAGCCCAAACGAAGCATTGAAATGAAGCTTGACAGCGCGGGTCCGAATTGTTTCTTCCATCAAACTTAGCTGCATTCCCTACGACGAAACAACCAGGATGGGATGAGGCGGATCATGAATGCCCAGCATACAAGCACGAAGTCCACAGCCAAATTGTGGTGCATCAATTGCTGAACATGATCCATCAGGTGGGGTTCCCCTCGCTGTTGCGAGGGACATTGACACGGGATACCTTATCTATATTGTACTAGCAGCCAACTCTTGCGCTGGATTGTAGCTGTTCATTCAAAAGCTTACATGCTCGCCGAGCACAGGTTCATTTGGCCGAGCCTGGGCATTAATTGTAATTACGTGTAATTACGCTACACAAATGAGACTCCATAGCAAAAGAGGGTCTTTCGGCTGGCAAGTTGAACGGTGCCAAGGGCTCCAGCCTCTGCAAAATCCAGCCAAACCCAAATCGAGCTTCTGTGAGCGAGAACGGACTGGTCTCCAAAATGCAAAAAGTAGACTAGCCTTGAAGTAGAGCCAGCATCGGCTGCAGATTGAACCACAATTCTTCAACTGCCCCACAGTGCAAGGGTACGGTGGAAATATGTCAAGTTTAGTCTGACTGACTCGAAACTGGGTGTCTCACAAGTGTCCTGTTCCAACAGATGCCCTCCTACAACAAGGAACCGCTGCATCCTGCACGGTCTTCCTCTCAACGACATGCTATATGCTAACCTCAAGAGCATACAGCACCAAACCTGGCACGGTTATTGGCATAGTGACTGCACTTCCCACCTGCTGCTTGATTTGAGCACTGTTCATGCCTGAATATCAATAAATTGAACCAATTCATAATCAAACCCCCCATCCGATATATCTATTCAATTCGGTGGCGAAGGACGAAGGACTGCAAGAACGGTTTAGGAATTCATTTCAAGTTCAAATAAAACAGCTGGCGTGGCTGGCTTGCCTCAGATCCAGCGACACAGATCAGGAGGGTCATTGGAACTTGCTATATAAGACCTGTGTGGGCCAAGCTGCTTGAACGACAACTGGTCCCAGCAGCTGCCTCTGCCAACAACTGGTGCCAGGCCGAACTTGTCTTGTCTGTCCTCCAGACCCTCAAACACCATGGCAAAAATTGCCGTAACTCTGGCACATTTCAAAGGCAGGCTCTGCAACAAGGCTTCAGGCTTTCAACCAGACTGGGGCCGGCAAAACATGATCATGCAAGCCCTTAAGCCCATGCTTTGATTTTGATGTTGTTGAGTCCATGCCATTTTATCTTGTAAGACTCTGATGGTCAAATACTTTGTCGCAACCAATTCGCGAATGAGATGGCCAAGCTCGGCCTGCCTGGCTGACTCCCATGTGCCACAGCTTAAACGTGAAGATCTGTGTCCGCCCGGTAGCCTCTGAAGATCAAATGAAAAAGAACTTCATTACCATTGTACACTTTGACATCTGTTTACGAGGCTGAGAACCGTGTGCCAGGACCTTTTCATCGTCTGGTGGTCTTTGGCGCCTAGTTGTGACCGTTGTGGCGTTGTGCGGCGCAAACCATGAAGACATTAGATATTCATGAACTTGTCTCTGGCGTTCCTTTCCGCCTGAAGCAGGCTTTTTAGCCTATGGCAAGCATTGAAGCCCTGTCCCCTACCAGTCCCTACCATTGACACTTCAGCTGACCAAGCCAGAGTCTAAGCAATTGCGGTGGCAATGATTATAGATTTCTAGTGGAAAATGATGATGTCCTGGGGCCTGAGAAAATGAAAAACACACATTCTTCACGGCAATTCAGCGCTTCACTTCTTGGAGCGAGATGGCGCTCACAGTCACGAACCCTGGGGCTGGGCCCGCAGCACAGCGCCCGAGTGGTTATTGTCAATTAAAGCCACGCGTCTCTCTAGTCGTTGAGGGTAATGAAAACTATGTTAAGCGAAGGAAAAGCTGAAGATGCAGGAATGAAGGCACGTCCTCTGCGTCCACCTAGCGTTGCTTGCTAAACCAGGTTTTGTTGCCTCTGTCTGCTCCCTCAAGCAAGCCCCAGTAAGTGCATACCGGCAGCTTGCAAGCTTGCAACCTTCTTGGTTTGCATCTCCATTGGTACACAAGGGCGCTGGCTTAGGTTGAATGAGTACGGACTGGACTTCCCAACAGTGCTTGGAGCCATGTGAGGAGCATTTTGCATGTTCTCTTCAGGGAAGCGAGTGAACCTGGTTCAGTGAAGCAAATCGCGTAAAACTAGCCCAGGTCGTGGAGTGCAGGTTCGAAGCAATGCGTTTCAGGAAACTCGGTGGTCCAAGCCAAAGTGCCTGCAAATACTATCTAGAAGCCACCGCTGTCTTACTCAGGAATGCCTATCTAAGCAACCTAAGCAGCCCGTGCACCGTCAAGCTGCAATGATCGCTTCTCAGCGATATAGCTCTGGGCTGTAATCTGGTGGGCGTCCGGCGTCTCAAACGACTTTTTTGCAAGCATTAGCTCTACACAAAAGGTCAGTCAAAAAACTGCCACAGGCAGGCTTGGCTGCAAAGCCCTAAAGTAAAACTCGTTCACTACCCAATGGCCCAGTGCCTCCGCTCGGCCCTTCCGTGTCCAAAGCACTCCGATTTGGTCACTTGCGCGCCTAGCCCCAAGCTGCGAAGACTTTTCCACTTATTCTTTGGAGGCCCGAAGAGTAAATCAGCCAAGGTGTGAAGCAGACCCTTGACGTGCGCTAATTGACTTCCGAAGTCGCAGTGCTCCAAATTAAGCATGACTAAGAGCAAGTCCACGTGGCAGCTGCCATGATATTGTTGCAGAAATCAGCGAGCAAGTATCTTGCAACAATTTCAAGTTGCTTCTTTCAGACCTGTTCACTCTTTAGGACTTCCCTACAGAATGTAAGTCCCCGTTCTTTTCAGATCTTTTCAGAACCTGGAGTTTTCCGATGTTTTCCGCATATGGAAAGACTGGCACCCGCGGCGCCTCGTCATGCACTTGCGGCTAGACAGTTTATGGTCAAATGGTGACAGTCGCTCCGACGGGGTTTTTATCCCAAGAGAACGGGCTGAGGCGGCCGGAAAATCAAAGCCTTACCATTTGCAGTGCATCAAAAAGCCTTGTGATATATATAAACATTTTAAGATGCCTTTGGCAACTCAACTCAACAACTTGCCCTTGCACAAGTTGCAGTGCTTTGGCCTGGTCATGCTAGGCATGTCTTTGCTTGACCCTTCACTTTGCAAACAGTCTACAGCAACGGGAGCTCTGCCCAACTTTGTGTGTTGGAACAACACTGCAAAAGCCGACTAGCATGTGCATTGACGCCACCTTTAGTGCTACACGGTGTGGCATTTAGAGGCATATGCCCGCCTGTAGGAAGTAGACATTTTTACCAAGCGTCAGCTTCTTCAACTTCAGTTCAGGCTGAGCAAACCCCAACCCCCAAATACTGCAATTGAAGTGGTGAACCACACAGAAACTTTCTCCACCAATTTTTCAACCCACTAAGGGTGCTTCTTCGCATGTCCAAGCGAACCACCGATTTAGGCCACAAATCCACGAGCGAGTGCTAAACAAACCGAGAGTTGCATCCACCCAGTGAGACCGTACAAAGATTGCGGTCAAAGCCAGCTTTCCAGCTTGTGAACATGGCCAGGCAGCTTGCGCATGGGCATGTGGTGATGTGTCAAATTCCCATGTTGAATGAATGCATCTGTTTCTGGGAGGCCCCTGCCTCACACCCGCACCCCCCATCCTGTGGTTCTCACCAAGGTTTCAAAGTCCATGCATTGATGTACAATGAACAGCTTTCTGCGACATTTTGTCAGCTCGGTGCACGAAACCCACTTCGCTGGTGTTTCGAGAAGGCTTTAGGTGTGGGCTTCTTGAGGTCCAATCTTTCGAGGTTGGACTCATTGAAGCTCTGAACGGTTGAAGCTACGTAAAGTATGTGCTGGGCCTGCTTCTGTTTACGTCAACGGAAGCATTGCAAGGCGTTGGCAGCTAGCAGCTAGCATGCAAAGCTTAGCCTTTGTAAATTAGGCATCGCCCAGATTTAACATGACTTCTGTCTCAAATCTGTCCCAGTAGCATCCTTGCTGAATATCACAGAAGATCACGGAAGCCTCAATCAAATCGTCAGGCCGTTCACTCTTGTTGGCATCTGTAGCCGCTATTGACCAGATCCGCTCACAAGCGTGCCGCAACCAGTTTAATTACAATGCGCAAATCTGAAATTAAAGCTGCTGTTCAGATGCAGCGATGCAGCAGCATTTGCATCCCTTCGCGACCATGGCACCCAAAGGACCAGGGACTGCAAAATAGTCAAAATAGTCAAGAGATGCAACAAACAAACACCAACTGAAAGAAAACTTCAAAAATAATAAGTGTTTGGAAAAAGCGGACATACAAACATACAGTTTTGTATTTTGTAGAGTATCCAGGCCACGGAAATCTAGAGTCTACCTGCTTTCCAATGTTGTTTGAAGTGGCGCAAGTGTTTGAGCAATGCTGAGAACATCCTTGTCTCCGTCTGCGGTTTGACAAATGAGGGCCGTATAGCAGCGGCTCCCCTGCAGGAATTCAAGGATGACTTGCCTCTACACTCACTCCCGTGTCACCCATCTTGACCACTCTTGAAACACTTCGCATATTTATATACAATGTCACAGCAATGCGTAGGCATAGTAGATGCATAGTTTCACTGCCCTATTTGTGCCAAAGAACTCTTTCAATATCTTTCAATGTGCTCTTCCACCAGCTTCTCGCTCCATTGAAGCATTGCCTTAATGGAAGGCCAGTGCAAGCAACCCCTGTGGCTGAAAGCACATTCAGGTGTCGAAACTGCATTGTAAATCGACATTGTGAGCAAAGGAAAGGTCATGACGAGTCATGACATGTATTCATTCATGGGTTTAAAATCATCTTTGTCAAGGTGGGCCTGATCAGCATCTAACATGTTGAACAACCAACAGGAACAAGAGGAAGACATGTCAAGAGCCTTTGCGAAGCTGTTGCACGTGGTCGCCGGTAGTTGTGTTGCTTACAGCTGTTTTGAGAAGAAATCCACCAAAAAGAATGTGGACTATCAATATATCTATATATGGCCCTGGCCACTTGAGGTGATTAATGGCCATTCAACCATACCTGGACTGGCGCAAGGTTCCGTACCTTATACTGTGTATACAAACCACCTGAGCCCCCCGGTCTGTGCACCAACAGCACCAGTCCGCCTCCATCCTTCGAGAGATGCACAAATAGGAGACTAAACTACTGTATATAGATCAAAACTGCAATATAAACATTCCTAAGAGATGCGTCAGTGATAAATGCTGAACATTCAATCTTTCTGGAGGCTGCGTTGCGCGGCTTTCGTCAACTAGGCTTGCACCATGTTCAACAATTAAGACACTCCAACACCGCACGTCCTTCGGCAAGCTGGAACGAAATGAATCAACCGAGATCCGCTCGTCGGTGCCCAACTAGAACCGAAGGTGCCCCACTTCGAGGTGCTCACCCACCCCCGTGACGCTCTTCGACCTGGGATCCGAAGAACATATGCCCAAAACGATAGATTTTAAAAAAATAGAAATTGACTTTTGACGTCGTAAACAAACTTTTTTGCAAAATTACATGAAATTACGGTGATCCGTTACTGCCCTTGAATGTGTTCGCCACAGCTACATGTCCCTATTCTCTGCAGGGCACATCGACAAAAGTGTTTGGAAGTTGGAAGGTCAATCAAGCCGCGAAGAAATCAACCGGTGATGCAACTGCTCCCTGGCGCCAGGAGCAGCCAAATTCCTGGCTCATTCCCCAAGCCTTGTTTTAGTTGCAGGCCACTGGGTTTGGCGATCGTGAAATGGAATAGGGCCAATAGGCCCCTCAGGTCTTGCGGGGTTGGTAGTGTCACGAGTCATTTTGAAGTTTGCAGTGGCAAACCGTTGACATGTCGTAGAACCAATTGCTAGGAGTTATTTCTGCAAATTTTGTGGCAAGGGTGGCAAGGCCACTTGGACATTGTACCTTCTCGTTGACAAGTCACCGCTTCGGGACACTCGTAGGTCAGTACACCGCAACACCGAACTTCCCCCAGCCGACCAGCAAGATTGTTTTCCCTCATGGAACTACGCCCCCCAACTGTGCCAGAAACTCACCCGAAGTGCTTTCCTGCCAGAAACGCCAGCTGAACGCAAGGTGACGCGAGTTACTATGCGAGTTCGGGGTTTGCGAGTTACTCTGAAGGACCTGGACTGCTCCCAAAACCATGCAGCCTTTGACCCCCTTCTGCTCGACTCCGCACCAGCTCGGTAGGTATAGCTCGGTCCAGTGAGAAGTACCAATTGTCGGGAACTTCAGAACCTGTCATGACAAGCCCTCACCGTCCAAAGGAAAACCAGCATTGACATTGATCTTTAGTGAGGCCCTCTCCTGTTTGCTGTGGTCCGGCCCAGGGTGCCAATTGCTCAATCGCGCGCTTTTTATCGATCCTGTCAGGGGGCCATAGACAAAGAGCGCCGCTGAACTGCGTCCAACACCCCCATCCATGGCTGGTCGCTGGTCACAATGACCACTGACTCGGCAAGGATGTCAGAGGGGATCCCCTTCGAGGAGCCGTGCTCATGAGAAGTTATATAAGTGTCATTGTGCTTCTTATTCCGCATAACTGAGCAGTGCTTGTGAACTAGTTGCGGTAAAGCCCTCGAACCGCTCTTCTGTCTCCATCTCTTGCCCCTTGTGTGAGAGAATTCTATATAGTACTCCTGGCATCGCTACTAGGAACAAGAAGCTACAGCTACTGTATAGGGGCTCCTGGCATCGCTACTAGGAGCAAGGACGCTACTAGGAGTAGTCTTCCTTGTGACCCTGCCATGCCGCACCACAATTGAAAACCGGGTCGTACGGCCTTTCACTTGGCGTGACTGTGCGCAGATTCCTGGAGTGATCGATACCCCACCGTGGTCCAAAACAATCGAAACACAACTACAGTATCAAACAAACTTTCTGAGAGCAACCCGCAGCAACCCGATATCCCAATTCTTCGTTCCACACTTTCAACTTTCTCAGAAAACTCTCCTACGAAATCCTGCGAATGTCGCTTCAATAGCAAATCGTACCAAAGGCTTCCAACACCTTGAAGCCAGAAAGCTTACACATGAGGCTCTCTCCGGTTTAGAAACAAAAATAATTGGCCATGAACTGCTCATTCTGCCCTTAGCAGCTCAACTCCAAGGCACTTTTTACAAGCAACGCAAGTCTCTTCAGATGTGCCGGGAGCGGCCGTTTGACCTGGAAAATCCCCACACATCTCTGCAAGCTGGCAAGCTTGTTTGGCGAAGTTTTCAGGCTGCCTGCAGACCCAGGGCAATGAGAGTGGCTACAGCTTGTTCTGCGCACTCTCAATGGCAAAGTCTACCACCAAGGGCCGATGGTCTGACAAGGTGGCTGCTGGTTCCTGAGAGTCAAGGAAGGTCATGGCCCAAGCTGACGTGCATCGAATGGAACGAGTCTACAATTACCATCTGGACTCCGGAGACATCTGCATGAGCCTGACTGAATCTATACTATGTATATATATATAAGATTATGCAGTAATATGCAGTAATATGTAAGGACGAACGTCGAGTGACCTGGGACTACAATCCAGAAGCCTTGCCAAGTAACATCACCCCAGCCACTGCTGCTGCCTTAATCGATGATGTACGGTACTTATGGACCAGCTGTCTGACTCCCACTCGCTTGGAATGTGAAGCAACCATGAATGAGTGCGAAAGCGCGACTCGGGTGGCTGTGAGGAAGAGAACATCGCGACAACGACATGCTGTTCGAAAACATGATCTCTGAATACGCCGAAGCACTCCACGACACATCCAATGGCAAATTGGATGGGTGGAGAAATGCATCTCTGAGTTGTAGTCGGGCGTTGGATTGGTATAGCACCTCGCTGACAAAACCGAAAAAGTGGCAATGATGCAAGCCCAGGCACCAATGCTTATCAGTTATATATAATATATATATATTTTTTTTTAAAAATATATATATATATACTACACATATGAAAGTTGTCTTGCAAGCATGGGCCAGGCAACAACCATGCAACCAAGCTACATAGTCTGCACAACCATCTTGGGCATAGCTGCAGGTGTGCGAAATTGGCCTGACTCCTGGTTCCAGTCCACCAATGCTGATGATGCTGAAATGGCTGCCATTTCCGGCTCAATCACCCGGCTGTCCACTGATAATACTCTAATAATATATATATACATATCATTATACCCCATACGAGGATAACTTGCGGTCGGTGGGCTACCACACACATTTGGCTTGCTCATACTGTGGAGTGGAACGCCAAGATTGCGTTGTGTAGAAGCAGTCAATCCCTGTCCTGGATGTTTGGTATGTAAGGCTGAGACAAAGCCGCTCTCAAAAGCCATGGTAACCGGACGATTCACCAGCTCCGGCCTCAAGTGGCTCAGGTCCCGTTTGGAAAGTAAAGGTTTAAAGTCAAGTTCCAGGACTTACAAACTGCTTTAGTCTCGTCTCGTGTCTACTTTGGAGTCAGGTCTGAACTTGGAAACCTCAAGTCATTAGTGGACAAGTTGTCCTGCAAATCCCGCATAGAAACCGACATGGGTCTTGTCAGTGCCACGTGGCGGATATGCGCCAGAAGGTTCTCTCTCCAAATGGTCCGAATTCATGTCCTTGGCACTCGCTTCAGGCGAATCACTTCAACCTGCGGACACAAACCCAGGACTTGGTCTACCATAAATTATGTACAAAGATTGAATACAATGCGGGGATTCGTCCATCCATGTCATGCCAACAGACTTATGTAAGCCAAAGGGCTGCACAAATAAAGACCGCATCGCAGCAAGGAGCGGAGAGCAAACGACGCAAAACCTGGCAAGCTGAACATCAACATGCATCGGCATTCTCTCGTGATACATTTGACCGCCTGCGTGCTCTGCTTGAAAAGTGCACCTATAATAGTTTTGGATAGTTTTGGTATGTTTTGGGGTTCCTCTGGCCGTCTTTGGCGTCTGCGTCAGCATCCTCCCTTTGGGTTCACCTGCTCCATCTGCCGAGGTCTGCAGAATGGAATATCATGACCTTAGCATCGGGACCAGGCTCTGATCCCACTTGTGTCCCACAGTGGGGTTGGTCAACGAGCAGGACATGTCCAGGTCTGAAATGTCCAGATTGTGCACAACTGCCACCGAACTCTTTTTCCCGAATCTTCTCCATTTGTTGGTTCATCTGGCATAGATAGCATTATGTAGGAAAGGAGTTGTTTATCATGTTTAATTTTCATAGTTGGTTCCCCTCCCCTTTCTTGCAATACGTAGATCCCTCTCTCTCTCTCTCAGCTTGGTGTCCCAAACTGTTCGATGCGTGAGCCACTGTGAGGTGTGTGTTGGCAACCAGGATCCTGCCCAGCGCACATGAGAATCAGAAAGCCTTAATCCCGTTTGAGGGAGACATGGTTACTCCCTGATTAAAAATACACACACACATATATATATACATAACATATATTGAAATTGTGCTTGATGAGGTTCTGCTACATGTTGAGACAAATGCAAAGTACTTATTCGGGAGGCCATTCCTACCAATGGACACCCCCACCTGCAGCCACTCTCCACATGGGTGATCTTGGCATACATAGCCACTCTATCCTCAGGGGAATTCGGCTGCAAAGACTAATGCCATGAGCGGAAGCAAAGAATCTAGCTGTTTTCAACAGCAAACTTTGCAGCCTGCACGTGTTCGAAATTGATTGAGCAACCAAATGGAACTACATCCCTCCAGCAACCCCATGCACTGAGCAGGTGCAAAATTCCTAGTTCTGCATGAGAACATAGATTACAGTTCAGTCAGCATTTGCTTCCCGGGTCGTGCAGCTCTTCCCTGACAGTAATTATGCTTCAAAACAGCACATCACCGGCAAGGTTCGCAAAAGTCTGGTTCTAGGTCTTCGCATTGTACCTGCCAACAGTTGGACGGAGATGGATGAAGGCTCTCACGCGATCAGCGGTTTTTGGACTGATCGGCCGCTGAACCCCTTGGTTGACACTTGGCAGGTCGACACACCGACGCTGAAAGTTCTGGCTGGCCATGTTCCATGGTTGCATTCCTGTTGCATTTGAAAATTAGCTAAATTAGCAAAACCTTAATTATCGATAATTATGGTTTCATTGTCAGGCTTTGATACTTATGGCCGATGCAAAGCCTGATTTGTGCTCAATGGCTTAATCATGCTTAATCTGTGCCCCTGCTGCTTCAATCTGTGCCTCAATGTCTTTGAAGGCAGCCCGACGGATCAGCAATGCCAAGCCCTCGTTCTTGCCACCAGTTCCTTGGTGTCCAAAGCATGCAAGCCGAGGAAAGCATTGGCTTGAAAGAGAACTGGTCCCCAGTCCCCACTACTATACATAGGAATGCTGAATCAACTTGGGAATCATGAGTTGATTGGCAAAAGTCACTTGGCGCACTGTTTAACCATTTAGAGCATACAAGAATATTGACCACTTGCAGCACCTGATAAACACACAGGACGCGTAGTGAAGCGTAGCAAGGCTCTTTGCTTGATGTGGAGCTCGTAGACCGCTCCAAGCTTGCTTTCGTACCTTTGCTGGAGGTGGTACGGTGCTGCAATGGCTGTGGGCTTCAAACACAATTTGACAAACAATGTCGGGACATAGGGAGGGAAACCAACAAAGTCAACAAGTAATTGAAGAACAGCAAAGCACAGGACCCCGAAGCCAGGAGTTTCAGCTGCAAAGTCGAATTCTTGTAGGCAAATCACATCCTCAGTTGGTGCTGACGTGGCGATTGCTTCAACATCCGGGCCAAACAGGTCTCCTTTGCAATCTGAGACAGGGCCTCCGAGCTTCAAGTTCTTAAATCTGAGCACCAGCAGAATTTCTGGTCCTGGTGTCGTCCACACCCGAAAGCCCCCAGGAGACTGTTGTTTGAGCTAAGATGCCGCTCCCAGTTGTAGGAGGCAGTCACATATTGCCGAGTGTCGCTCCTTTGCAAGACGGTTGTTCCAGCTGCAATGATTCTGCGATGTTTGATACTTTCTGGTCATCAATGATGACCAGAAAGTATCAAACATCGCAGGTGGTCGCAGGTGTAAAGAGTCATTCCAAAAAAATGAATTCCAACCCCAATTGCGCTCCTGCCACGGCATGCGATGTAGCGGTGCACAGATTCGGGCCGAAGGCGCCAGTACATTGAAGCTACAAAGCCGCAAGTGGCTGACGCCATGGCCACGGACGCTGGCCATGGAACCCCCAATGGCAAGAGCCCTGAGTTGGGTTGCAAGTCTGGAAGTTTATCCAATTCGAAGCTTGAAAAACTCAGTTCGTCATCGGAGGCTGATGATAATGCTGGCCCCCGTATCCTTGGTTTGTTTGTGGAAAGGTCCTGCTCAATTCAGATCCTTGGCATTGAGAAATGTGTAAGTGAAGGGGGTGGATCGGAAAATGCAAAGGCCTACTTGGATGCCAAACTGTGGCTGGTTGGTCAAACCACGCCTAATTCTCGGAGATTTGGCCGTCATAGTGTGTCCTGCCTTGTTTTCCAGTACGGCCCATGGCTTGAGACTGAACACTGCGCCTGCAATTGTAGTAAACATTGGTTTTGCAGTTTTGCAGCTGAAGAATGACCCGACCACGACATCGTTGATGACCTCGGCAACCTTTCCTGGAGAGTGGTCTGTACCAATTCAAGGTCTCTCCGCTCTCTCCCACAGTGTTTTCATGTGTTTTCAAACGCTTCGCGCCTTCTGATCCACCTTCCAACGCTCAGAATTGTTGAGCAGCTTTAGCTTCAAGTATCCCTGGAGGAATTCTGGTGTGAATATGGCAGGAAATCTAGCAGCTCGACACCCGGTGAGAGCCGTTGAAGAAAGAATCTAAAGATAAAGGACCATGTTGAGCCCAACGTGGGTTGAACCAACACCGCGAGATCCTTTGGAAGAAGGATGTGAAGCAACCTGCGACACTTGGCAGGTGGCAAACAATTTGGATGATGGTGTTTGCATGGTGCTTGTGAGGCCACGTACCCACTCGCACAACCAGCTTCAGCTCATCTCCCACAATTTCATTCGACACTGCCACCAACTGGCACATAATGTTTTGCAGGCAGCTCTCCTAGTGCATTTCAGCTTGAGCAAGGACTCAACATTCAGGCTTGTGATCTACTCGAAACTTGGCTTCCAGCATACCACCTGTCTCCAAAATCTCATCAGCTAGAAGTGATCAATTGCTGGAGAAAGTGCCTCGCCATTCTTGTTGCCACTCAGCGCGCGTCTTCCCGCTGTTCTGGGTGCAAGAGCAGCACCCAAGAGGACGAGCCTCAAGGAGACCGTCTGCAATCAACAATGACTGGCACCCAAGTCATCGCGCAAACATACAACACAAAAGAAAGATATCACCGTGTGCACATGTACAGGGATGCTCTGTGCATCTCTGTGCCCACAAGTCTTTCATTTCGCAGCACTTGGCGGAAGCCAAACTTGATTGAATAGACGGTGAGACAACTACCTTATGGAAAAAACATGAGGACAATTTAACTGTTTTAGAAACGAGATGCGGTTGAAGGTACGAGTAGGTCCAATTCAAAAGAGTGGGGAGACCAAACCACCTGGCCACACAGGGCATCTCAATGGTTTCAGAAGCAGGTCCTTCACCTGTCCTACACCTACCTGAATAATCTAAATAAGTTCTCTTGGAGTGCGAGCAGGTTCTCCATCTACATGTCTGGTCTTGAACCTTGCAATGCAAACGCAACTCTTAAGGAATTCAATTGACCTACAACGCATTATACTAATTACATGCAACTAATTATGTTGCGTGCGTATGTGCATGCAATTATGTTGCGTGCGTATGTGCATGCGACACTTCTAGCCCTAAAGTGTCCTCGAGAAAGTTGATTGAATCATTGCCAAAATAATTCAAGTTCATGCACACAGCAAGAAGGTAGAGATTGAGGGTATGAGTGCGACATCTGAGCAGCCGAACTGAACAGGTCTCACCAAGCTTGGGTTGCACATGGTTACAATGGCTACACTCTTACCAAGGTCTGCGGCCCACCACCCAGGCAGTTGAACGTGGCGAAGGTAGCCCAATGATGCCAGGCCAACACGCCAAAACCACTGAGCCTAGCCGCAAAAAGCTTCATCCAGATTCATGTTAACCCATGTCACATCTTAAGACTTGTTGCACAACATTCACAAAGCGAATGTACCCATATGGCCATATGGCTGTGGGTCAAAACCTGGAGCCCCAACCCTGGTAGGTTGACATTTTTTTAGTAGTCTAATCGGTTCATTTTCAATTTACAGGGGTCTGGGTCAACCAGGGTCTCCTGGTTTTGACCCACATATACAGTCACAACCAGTCATAACCTCTTGGGGCCAGTGCTGAGCCAAACCTGGTGCGAGAATGGAAGCTGAGCGCGCTGCGCCAAGGATGCACTGGCCGCTGTCTTGACCTGCACCGGGCGACGCTTGTGTACTACACATCTCCAACTCACGAACAGCAGCTTACGGGTGGCACGTTCCCTTCAAGCTATATATATATATACTATCATCAAAGGGGTTTGAGGTGGTCAACCCTAAAAAAAGAGAGAGAGAGAGAGAGAACAAAAGCACATGGCAAACTCACCCTGCAACAACACCAAACTCTCCCGTTCCTTGTCGACAGCGGCGTTGCTCTCGACACTAGCCTCACGACCGGGCTTAATATACCATGGTCTTAATAGACCAAATAAAAAATTTAAAAAATGGACTGCAGGCAGCATCAATCCATGAATAACAAATCATGCAGGGATCCAATCAATCCCTACCGCTCTCCGCCCTGACAACAATTCCTAGGTCATCAAACTACACCTCTAAATCACTTGCAATATCGTCACACCTGATAGAGCTCGCGAGGGGTGAAGACTTTTCTCTTGCTCTCTGACGTCTCTTCCTTCTCCTCCTTGGCACCTGCATGCCTTGGAGGCGATCCGCAACTAACGGACACCTACTGTACCTCGTGCGGTTCCTGCAACAAAGATCAAAACCAATCAAATGGGTACCAATATGGTGCCGGATCATCTGCCTGGAAACCTCACTTGGGGCAAGTTTATCGGATTCACTTGTTCGACCCTCTTACGGAAGATTCTTGACACTGGTGACCAGTTGGTTCCATGGCTTAGCGGGCAAAATATAGCTCGCCTCGTCACTATGGACCTGCAAATCCAGAAACACAATGCCTCAATTATCGGCAAAAGTCAAAAGTATTCAACAGTATATATATAATATATATATCGAGCAGCTGCTAAGTTTCCTCTCTATTCTTGATTCCTGTGCCCCTCTTCCCTTCCAAACCATGGTTGGGAAAGAATTCCATCCAGGTAGCTCCTCTTGCGGCGGCACATCTCCTTGCGATGGCTGTGCATCAGGGGCGCCAGGATCTTCGCCTGCTACAGCTGGCGGGGAAACCTCCTGACCTGCTCAGAACGGATGGACATGACAGTGTTCTCCGCTCACGATTTAGCTTGGAAACCAAAGATTGATGCCCCAAGGGCAGCTGGTATGCAAACTGCTAGAACAGGACCCAAACCTAGGAACAACAGAAACAACGTGCGCTCGCTAGAAAAAGAGACTCCTGCTAAATTTGCCACCCACTATACATCCACCGTGTGATAAGGTGGGATGAGAGAATGGCTTGGCGGCCTGGCTGAGTAAAGATGGTAACGACTTGATAACGTAAATGCATATTACGGCAAAACATCACTTTGGACATCAGAAGCTGGAAAGGACTCAAGCGCAACGAAGTCTCTTCTTCCATCTCTTGGCCTTGGCCTTGAGCTTCTCCTGATGGCATGGAAGACCCCATACCTGAAGACGAACAATACCAGAAGCCGTTGCTTTCGCTTGGAGTGCAATGTCATATGAGGTGAATTAAGAGATGTTAAGAGGTGACCTAGTACCACCTGCCTCCGTTAGTTGTGACATGTAATTGCTTTCAACCTCACACCCAAGCATGCCTAAGCCCTAAGCAATGCTACTCTACTTGGCAAAATTGGCAGCAAACCGATGGCATTCCAAACAACCGGGCACGTGCTCCCAGTACTGATGGCCTGGCAAGGCAATCACGTCCGGGCGGAATGATGTTTGGCTGGAATATGTCCACCAGCAGTGCCTAACCAGTTTACATTCTACATCTACATTCGACATAAGCTCCACTAGCATACAACGGAACACCAAATCATTCAATATCAACTATCAAGGAAACACACACCACAATGCAAGCGGACCAATCCCACGTTTAATAGACAGGGAACGATATCTACACCAGGCCGCCTCCAGTGCCGAGCTGCTGCAAAGAACCTTAACTGATCATGATCAACTCAAAACCTTGAAGTTTCCTCTTGGAAAGCTCGTAGCATCCAAGACCTATACAAGGCCTTCTTTCGTGGCATTCTGGTCAATCACGCATGGGCATGGCAAACAACACTACGTAGTGGGTCGTCCATGCTGCATGCTTCAAAAAATGTCAGAATCAATTGAATTGACGCTGCCGGTTCAAGCTGTGAAATTGCTTGGACTTGCAGCGACAGAGCCACTGTCAAGAACCCAAACAACTATTTCTCCTCGTTTGGCAAGCCGAAGAAATCCCTCTCGCCTTGAGAGGATGTAGCCGTGGCGTGGGGTCACAAGCATTCCCCGACTCACCAGGCGTTGGTTCGAAACTGCCAGCAGTAGGTGTACCAGTGTACCAGTTGTATGCTTGGACAAGTCGGACATGTTCATGCTTTACTGCTTCCGATGGGCTCTTCCGAGACAAGGCAGAAAACATATCCTTGTCTGCAAGTGTTCGTCCTGAATGAGATCTTTATTTCAAAAAAAATACGGTGCAGTGTGCATGCCAAAGCTTCTTGGAGTCCATGATTGCTGTAGCATGATTTTGCTTCGATGGTTGAGCCAGAATGGCTTCCATGGCGTTTGGCTCGGAACGCAGCACAAGCGCTTCCTCCATGTCTCCACAAGATTCCAACACTACTTAGAGGATGGATTTCAAGCCGAGTTGGAGCTGCTGGGATTTTGTAAGGTTCCTTCTTTGGATGAAATCTGTGGGTGCTAAATCCAAAAGGGTCGCGGTCAGCACAGTATCTCTAGCAGTGACAGGCTTCACCCACCCCTTGCCGTCACTCCTAGTCACACCCTTTTTTTCAGCTCAAGGGGTCCACCTGAACTCCTCCAGAAAGTCCATGTAGGATCGCCAAACCTGAACCAGGGACACATAGGAGCCACGCAACCATGTACAATGATTACAATGATTATATAAAAGGTGCAAAAAACAGGAGATAGGGCGTGATCCGATTGTTCTGCTATGCCCCGGTGGCCCGTTCCAAGCCCAGCCAGTACGATAAACCACTCTCAGGCACTGGATCGGTCCGGAGCAGCTCACCACAACCAATGACCACCTCAAAGAGGTCAATCGTGGATGCCAACAAAACTGAAACATCTCATAATCATATAGTATATATACTGTACGTATACATATTTATATATATATATAATATGGGCTCTGGTCGAAATGTCTTCCAAACAAGTTCTTGTACCAAGTTGTGGGAGGTGGGAGGTGTCACTAGCGCTGCACCGTTTTCAGCTGCTGTCCGAGGAAGTTGAACCACTGCTGTCTGAACTCTGTGCCTTCTCAAGCAATGCTTGAAACAAAAGACTTGTGGCAAGTCAGCTTTGGAAGGATCCATGCTGGAATCTGGCAATGTTTGCCAGTGCGGATCTAGCGCAGTGCTGGCGCGCGGCTAGCGCATTCTTTAGCCAGCAACTTTTCAAAACCTGCCGACGTTCTGAACATGTCCTAAGTCAAACACTAGCGCAAGTCTACCGCAAACTTAGCGCTCAGCCGCAGCAGCTCAGCTGCAGAATAGGTGTGTTTAGCTGGGGGCCCGCAACATAATCTAATTGATACAACAATATCATAAGCTACTTTCAATCCCTTTATCTAATATTTTTTTTGCAGTATAGACTTTTTGCCGGCAGTGTATATATATATATATGTGTGATTTTGATTATAATATATATATATACATTTGTTATATATACAGCAGTACTGATATAGATCTGTGGTTTCCCTATCGGTCCGTTTTGTTTGACCAACTGCCTTTTACCAGCATGGCGCGCCAAATTCCAACCTCCTTTTCTCATCTTCGACCCGTCTCATGACCATCCGAAGATGAAGCGCAATCTGATCCTCAAGAAATACCCCATTTTGCTTTGACTGCATCAGGGTCATCCAAGTAGGCCAATGTAAGCTCCCCTCCTCGCAGGATGGGGCGAAAGGCGCATACTGCCAGGCCCTGGGGTTCTCCATCCTTGAGAAACGGCAGCAAGACACAGTTTGGCTCGTTGGAATGGTTGATCAAAGAAATTGCTGGATACAGTGCTGTGCTGCCACCCATGAGTTTGTCGAAATGGGACTCACGATGTGTGGATTGGCCAGCCTGCAAGTTGCTCAAGGCCTCCTTGCTGTTTCCATGGGTGTTCACTTTCACCACCCCTTGAATGCGGGCATAGCTCAATTCCACCCTTTCAGCTCTTGGAAAGAAGTCTGCTTGCTGAAGAAGAAGGGGAAGGACCGAGGACTGCAGTGCATCCAAAAAGTTGTGGACACTTGTCACAGGTCCTTGGATTTGCTGAGGGCCTCCTAAAGCAAAGTACAAATTTCTATACTATGACTAGTAACTAGTAGGTTCCCTGAATATTTAAACTGGGTGGCACCAAAAGAATTTGTATCGAGAGAATGAAGTAAAGCAAAGTATGAACAAAGCATGCTGGAAGGACAATGCTAAGGTTAAAAGAGCTACGTATGCAAAGAGGACTGACAGTCCGCATTTTCCAACAAATTCGCAGTAGCCACAAGTTGAAAAAACTCGCAAGGCTGCATGAATGAAAGGTGAGCCAACAAACCCGCTTCAAAGGGCACCGCTTCACCCATGGTGTCCTAAAGGGCTGCGCAGCAAGAGGCTGCAAAACTTGACCGGTACTTGCACACACTTCAAACTTTTGCTCCATACCAGTTTGCTGCCCATGCAGTTTGGAGCTGCTTACTTTGCGGCCACGTTTGGTCCGTGTTCTGGGCTTCCTTCACTATTCCCACACTATCCTGCAAAATGTCCACTTTTGGACGCCTGCAACATTTGGTAGGCGAGTGCGAATACGGCAAAATTCCTATTCAAACCCAATTTTTGTTCATTGACCTGACTCTGAGGAAGAATGCAGGCTGTAGGCTTTCAATTGTATGAAGAAGTCCACTTAGACTTAGAACAGGTCGCCTGAGCTAGTCTGAAAATGAATGCTACCTTCTTTCTCGTGTGAGTTGTTTTCTGTTTCAAGTTTCAACTTCCATATATGATTTCCCAGAGTTGTGTCGAACCAACATGGAAGCGACAACAAAAACCTTGCACGGGGTATTGTCCACTTCCATCTTGGTCTGGGGAGGGCGGACTCGGCAAGATCTGGTGGGCAGGGCGAAGGAGATCAAAACACCAACAGCTACTCCGGGGAAAAACAACATAGACCAGAAGTCAATTTCAAGTGCGCTATAACATGGAAGACTGGAAACGGTGACTTCCTGGGGAAACGGTATTGGCGCCTTTTTGGCAATTTACTGGACCCTCACTAACATGGACCGTTCCCACTCTCAGTCTATGAGCGATTTTGACACTAACATGGACCAACTGCACTCTGACTATAAACTGAACGCAGGCTAACATAGACCGCGCCGGTAGAGATCAACATGGCCCGGTGGAGGCTAACATGGACCATGTCACATACCTCTAGGGGCCTCCTGAACATGGAATCTTACTATAAAAGAGGTCAACATACCCCGGTGGAGGCTAACATGGACCATGCCAAGTACCCGTAGGGCCCACCATGGCACATCTGAATTTGGTCTAGTCTCAACGGTGTCCGCTCGGAAACTATAGACTAACATATGCACATATGCAAAAAAGAATCGTTTTTTCCCGAACGCATAACAAAGGTTCCCGTTTATAGTTGGGGGTCTGGGGGTTGGCTTGCGTCGTCTCGTCGTCTGTCGTCGTTTGTCGTCGTCGTCGCGTCTCAAATTCGCTGCCATTGGGGGAAGCTTTTGCAAGTGACTTTGCATGGATGTGTCACGTGTCAGGCTGCGCCGCTATTCCATTGTGATTTGCATGACAATGACATGTCGCGCAAGAAACGTGATGCACAGGCGCAGCGTTTTGTGAGATCCGCAGATTCCTGTGCAGTTGCATTGGGATTAGCGTTTGGAGAGTCGTGTTTTTGGGGTGTTGGATGTGGCCGAGCCATTGGGATTTGCGTTTCAGGGTGTGGCATCGAAGCTCGGTTTTCGTGACAAGTCTCAGCTGCAATGGCGATTTTGGTGGATGGAAGTGTGCTCAGAACGGGTCGAAATCATTCCAAACGTGTGGTGTGGTGCAAATTTTATTGAAGCTCACATGAGATGATATTGTCACTTTTCGTGGCAGGCGCAGGACTTTGTGCGGGTTTTGAGGCGTGGAAGTGCGATTTTCATGGCAGGCGCAGGGAATCGTGAGGTTGCGAGGTGTGACGGAGGTGACATTTCGTGGCAGGCGCAGTACTTTGTGCGCGTTAGACGTGTGGACGCGGAAAGATTCGTGGCAGGCGCAGGGAATCGTGAGGGGGTGAGTTGTGGTAGAGGTGAATGTCGCTGTCACATTGGGATTGGCGTGGAATCGCGAAAATGCTTGGCAGGGCTGCGTGATATGTGTGCTCCGATGGGTGTTTCCGCTTGACTTTTGGAGGAAGTCTCGTACGAAACGCTCGTTTTGCAGACTTTGACATGTGAGTTTTTGAGGAAGTCTCGTACAAAACGCTCGTTTTGGAGACTTGACGCGCAGCCCTCGGAGATCGTGCATGCGTGTCGAGTGTGCAAAATGGCGAGAGTGCGATTTGTCCCATGCGCGCGCAACCCTCTGCGGAGATCAGTGCGCGAAGTGCAGGCGAGAGTGCGATTTGTCCCACGCGCGCGCAACCCTCTGTGGAGATCGTGCGTGTCGAGTGCACGAAATGCAGGCGAGAGTGCGATTTGTCCGATGCCCGCACCACCCTCTGCGGAGATCGTGCGTGTCGAGTGCGCGAAATGCAGGCGAGAGTGCGATTTGTCCGGTGCCCGCGCAACCCTCTGCGGAGATCGTGCGTGTCGAGCGCGCGAAATGCAGGCGAGCACTGGCGACTTTGTAGTACAACTTTAGTACGCGGAGTATCTGGGGAGCTGGAAGATGAGAACTGGTGACTTGGTAGTACAACTTTCGTACGCGGAGCAATCTGTGGAGCTGGAAGCTGAGAACTGGCGACTTTGTAGTACAACTTTCGTACGCGGAGCAATCTGTGGAGGTGGAAGGTGAGAACTGGCGACCTTGTAGTACAACTTTAGTACGCGGAGTATCTGGGGAGCTGGAAGAGTGTCACACAAGAGTGTCCCACAAGAGTGTCCCGCAACAGTGTCCCACTAGAGTGTCTCACAAGAGTGTCCCTTAAGAGTGTCCTACAAGAGTATCCCACAAGAGTGTCCTACAAGAGTGTCCCACAAGAGTGTCCTGCAAGTGACCCACAAGAGTGTCCCACAACAGTGTCCCACAAGAGTTTCCCACAAGAGTGTCCTACAAGAGTGTCCCACAAGAGTTTCCTGCAAGAGTGACCCACAAGAGTGTCCTACAAGAGAGTCCTACAAGAGTGTCCCAGAAGAGTGTCCCACAAGAGTGTCATTTGGACATATGTAGTTTTTCGAACGTGTTTGCATTCGGGTTCGTGGGTTCCATCTTTATTTTTTTGCGAAAATGTTAGTTTTCACCGGTGTAGTTTAAACTGTACAAGAACCAAGTAACTTTGTGTGCGAAAAGTCATCATTGGGAACATTCAAGTAACTGTGCTTCATGAGTCTTCCCACAAATTAGACATGCTAGCTAGCACCCCAAGTTTTTGCATAAATGGTTAATAGTGGTTGTATAGATCGTCTCCAACTGTCCATCCTCCCGCAGGGCTTCCAGGGGAATTAAAACTGCCAACGAAGACAACCCAGGGCCCTCAAAGGGCTTGCTGAAGCGAAAGCTCCCGAGCTGGACTACCATCAAGGTTTCAATGGCCGAGGGTCGCTCCAGTCCACTACCATCATCCAAATTCGACAGCACCTGCGCCAATAGTTGGTCTTTACTCGCCATGGATGTCAGCTTTGACGTGAGCTTCACGGAAGCTGCATCGGTGATGAGTCCTGAAGGTTGGTTTCCACAAAATGCTCAACGCCGGCTGGTATCCCTGTTGGAAAAACATGGAAAAACAGGCGTGGGAAAAACATTGGGAAACTGAGGCACGGGATATTCATGCTCCGGAAATGCAACCCTTCCCCCTTTCAAAGACGTGCCCAACTTCAAGCAAGGATTCTTTGCTGTCTTGTTGAATCACTCCAAAAACAAAGTACAGTTCCCGTTATCCCAATGCCGGCTCTGGGGTTCAGATCAAACATTGCTCTGGTGTTCCTAGCGGCCAAGTGCTCCCAGACGCTGCCGACATAATCCGAAAAATTGTGGAATATGTTGAAAAGTTAAGACACTAATCCGCTCATCGTTCATCGCCATGCAAATCACTAGGTTTGCCGGTCGTTGCACCTACAATAACTTGGAATACGCGCCGATCAATGAACATCCCTTTAAAGAATGCTGGCGGCTACAGGATAAAGTGCGATGATACATTCGTGCCTGCCAAACAGGATATTGCTACAATGGAGATACTTCGTTTAAAAATACATATACCGTATATACATTTTCTACTTTCTACTTCTACTATATCCGCGGAAAAGGAGGGGGCGCGTAGATCGCGAATGCAAATGATTGGATAAGATAGGAGGTAGCCAAATAGGACATTGTACAATAAAGACGAATGTAATCGCTCCCCATATTTTTGCAGCACAAACGGTTGAGCCGGTGGGTGCCAGCAGGGGCTGGCCTCCCATCAAAGTGCCAAAATGAGATCAAACAAACTGAAACGAGATTTAAACAAGTGGTGAGATCCATGAGGTCAGCCAATTTAGGATAAGATAACAGCACGTACACATACATAGTTCACTTGTCTTTGACATACGCCACCTTCCTGGGTGAAGATTTGACATCAACTGACAGTCACTTGGGATGGCTAGCACATGATGGTGACTGAAGCCTGTCCTAGTAGGGATTTCCTGGAATCTTGAATGTTCACCATCTACTGCTCATGTTACAGTATATTATTACCATGTATGCATTACTACCCGTTGCTACCCCTTCTTCCTGGCCATGTTAACCATTTATAGGCTACGTAGGTCAGAGGAGTGCTAGATCATGCTAGATCCATTGTTGTTTGAAGGGGCATTGGATTCAAGCCTGCTTCCCCCCCTACCTACCTGAATCGGTGTTTGTGGAAGTCAGCAGCTCACTTGTGGCATCAGTCGACACAGATCCCCGGGGCCGCTGGAGGATCAAGGTGTCCCCAAAGTCGATGTGGCGAAGCGACCGAAGTCCTGACAAAGAGGCCATTGACCACGCG
The DNA here is from genome assembly GCA_963970005.1 of Durusdinium trenchii. Lineage (NCBI taxonomy): Eukaryota > Dinophyceae > Suessiales > Symbiodiniaceae > Durusdinium > Durusdinium trenchii. The sequence continues at coordinate 912,080 of CAXAMN010017335.1, forward strand.
TCTATCAAATCACAAGGGCATTTGTGGTCACAACATGTCACAACGTCAGTTCGATGAGGTGGACATTTGCGGAATTGACGGTTTTCATGGCGTCGCAAGCCACAGAGTCTGGATTCAAAAGGTCAAGCTGAAAAGGACCCACTCCTCTGCCTTTGCCTTCGACTCGTTCGACGGCAATGGCATCAGATGCCCAGTCTACAATGAACTTCCCTGGCCAAAAGTGCTTTGCACCAGCAGCTGCCACCAAATCTTTCGAGTACTTGCCGCGGATGTATTCCTTCAAGGGTTAGTAAATAGGTGAATGTTTGACATCTGGTTTTAGCATGATTTTAGCGATGTTCCGGACTTATCGCCACTGTCCTTGGTAGTAGCCACTTCTTTCGCGAGCTGAGTCAACGTCGTCAAAGTCTCTGTGTTTTCAAGCACTTCCTCCGACAAATCGAGTTCACCCAGGAGTGCCAGTGCATGAGCAAGGTGATAAACGGCTTTCCTGCAACCCCCAAGCCGCAAGTTTCCAACTATCAGGGGAGAGAGAGAGAGAGAGTGTGTGTTTGTGTGTGTGAGAAAATATATTATGTAATGGAAAAAATGCTTAGCTTTGGTTTCCCAGCGTCGAATGGAATTGCAACCTCAGGCTCGCAGCGGCTGCTGCCAAAGCATCATGAAGAAGTCCAGCACGGATGGAAGACAATGCCACATTGCGAAGGAGATTTGCCTCAAAGGGCTTGCTCAACGGATTCAGTTATTAAACAATGACTAGGGTCTCAGGAACTCAAAACAACAGCTTTGAATAGTTGCTGTAGACAACGAATCACAAACAACATTTCTCGACACATACCAAGGCAATACACAGGGTGCGTTCCAGGCCAGGTGTCTTCAACACCGACACTAGCTAACAACGTTTGAAGTTTCAACAGTCACGCGCCACTTCTTCAGCAGCTGGATGACCTTCCAATGATTTCGTGTAGAATGCAGCTGCCTGGTGGTGTGAAAGCCAAAAAACACATACAACAAATCTGAAAGCGCCATCCGAGTGGGGATGAATGCACTGCCGCCTATGTTGTTTAGACTGGGTCGCGCGGCTAGCCCTGGTACTCCTGCTTGAGCTGTTACGTCACTGGAACCGGAACCCTGCACCAGCTGGTGGAGCCCTAACCCGAACGATCTCTTCGATAGTTCTCACGTCACACTAGACTTGAGCCAGCTCGTCACACAGTTCGACAGTTTCGACCTTCCAGCCTTGTGCCAGGTTCGGGATCCCAGTTTCCAACCGCCGCACATACACCCTGCCGCCACTGAGGAAAGCGGTCTACCGGTATAGGAACCTTTTCCGGTGATGCCGACCCCTGACGCTTTTGCCATAAAACCTTTCGGCCTGCTGGCGGAGAGCGTAACGTATTTAAAGGTTGACGTGATTTTGTCTGCTTCGTGGGAAGTGGATATTTTTGGGGAGAGTAATTATCTGAAATTATGTGTTTTATCGATGTTGGTTCGAATTTGATTCACTTTGGGTATGTTTTGTCTGCCAGAAACAATTACAGTGTTCTTGCGCTTTGCGTTGTGATGCGCTGTGGATGGTCTAACGTTCCAAGCCGTACTTAACACACATTAAATCGCGATTAGTATATGGGGGTTGTTCAAAAGTCCTTTCATTTTTTCCAGGCCTTTCGCAGGACCTTCGCGAAGCTTTCGCAAGCTTTCGCGCGTGGGGTTTTACCACTGTCGGCGAAAATGGTTTTTCGTTGGGGCTAGAGGCTTTCAAGGATAGTTGCCCTGGCACGTCTTGTGTCCTCTGATCACTGACACATTGGTTGCTGAGGAACAGGAAGCCAGCGAACCAAGACATGTTCATGTTGGTGTGTTTTTGGTTGGTCAGTCAGGCCAGTTTGCTCAGACTTCCAATTTGCTTTTCCCGGGCCGGGAAAAAGCAAAATGGTTCAGACTTCGAATTTGCTTTTTGCCGGGCCGGGAAAAAGCAAAATGGTTCAGACTTCCAATTTGCTTTTTCCCGGGCCGGGAAAAAGCAAAATGGTTCAGACTTCGAATTTGCTTTTTCCCAACCCGGGAAAAAGCAAAATGGTTCAGACTTCCATGGAAACAAGCAGCGCCTGCGAGGCTTGAGCCCACGACCTTCTGCTTATGAGTCTAGCGCCTTATCCATTAGACCACACAGACCACAGCTCTCTGAAATAATTGCTTTTTTCAGGCTTTGCAAAAGCAAGCTGGATGTCCAATTTGCTTTTCCGGCTCAAACTTCCAATTTGCTTTTTCCCGGGCCTGGAAAAAGCAAAATTGGAAGTCTGAGCCATTTTGCTTTTACCCAGCCCGGGAAATTGGAAGTCTGGGCCATTTTGCTTTTTGCCGGCCCGGGAAAAAGCAAATTGGATGTCTGAGCCATTTTGCTTTTTCCAAATTGGAAGTCTGAGCCTTTTGCTTTTTCCAGGCCCGGGAAAAAGCAAATTGGATGTCTGAACCATTTTGCTTTTTCCCGGGCCGGGAAAAAGCAAAATGGAAGTCTGAGCCTTTTGCTTTTTCCAGGCCCGGGAAAAAAAGCAAATTGGATGTCTCAACCACTTTGCTTTTTCCCGGCCCGGGAAAAAGCAGATTGGAAGCCTGAACCATTTTGCTTTTTCCCGGCCCGGGAAAAAGCAAATTGGAAGATTGGAAGTCTGAGCCCTTTGCTTTTTCCAGGCCCGGGAAAAAGCAAATTGGAAGTCTGAACAATTTTAGCAAATTGGAAGTCTGAGCCTTTTGCTTTTTCCAGGCCCGGAAAAAGCAAATTGGGTGTCTGAACCGTTTTGCTTTTTCTTCGCCCGGGAAACAGCAAATTGGAAGTCTGAGCCAGCCCTGGAAAAAGCAAATTGGAAGTCTGAGGTCGGGTGGGGTTTGGCCCTGTCGTCTTTCGCGTCCACAATGCGAACCTTTCGCCATACTTGCGCAGTTTCCCACGACAAAGAATTTTCCAAGGGTCGGGAAAAAGCAACCAATTTGCTTTTTCCTGGGCCCGGGAAAAAGCAAAAGGCTCAGACTTCCAATTTACTTTTTCCCAGGCCGGGAAAAAGCAAAATGGCTCAGACTTCCAATTTGCTTTTTCCCGGGCAGACTTCCAATTTTCCCGGGCAGACTTCCAATTTGCTTTTTCCCGGGCCGGCAATTTGCTTTTTCCCGGGCCTGGAAAAAGCAAAAGGCTCAGACTTCCTATTTTTCTTTTTCCCGGGCCGGGAACAAGCAAAAGGCTCAGACTTCCAATTTGCTTTTTCCCGGGCCGGGAAAAAGCAAAATGGTTCAGGCTTCCAATTTTTTTGCGGGCCGGGAAAAAGCCAGACTTACAATTTGCTTTTTCAGACTTCGAATTTGCTTTTTCCCAACCCGGGAAAAAGCAAAATGGCTCAGACTTCCAATTTGCTTTTTCCGGGGCCGGGAAAAAGCAAAATGGTTCAGACTTCCAATTTGCTTTTTCCCGGGCCGGGAAAACGCAAAATGGTTCAGACTTCCAATTTGCTTTTTCCCGGCTCGGGAAAAAGAAAAATGAAACTCCTTCCAATTTGGAAAGCAATCTGTGGGAGGAAATTGCCTTCTCCGGCCTGGAAACAAGCAGCGCCTGTGAGATTGGAGCCCACGACCTTCTGCTTCTGAGCTTGGCGCCTTATCCATTAGGCCACAGCTCTCTGAAAAACTTTCTTTTTTCAGGCTTTCCAAAAGCAACCTGGATGTCCAATTTGAAAAAGCAAAATGGTTCAGACTTCCAATTTGCTTTTTCCCGGGCTGGGAAAAAGCAAAATGGTCTAGACATTCAAAAAGCTTTTTCCCAGGCCAGGAAAAAGCAAAATGGTCAAGACTTCCAGCCAAGCCATTTTCATTTTGGCGTGTTTTTGGTTGGCCGCAGCCCTGCATGAACAAGAGACGGCTCAGTCAGGCCAGTTTGCTCAGACTTCCAAGTTGCTTTTTCACGGGCCGGGAAAAAGCAAAATGGTTCGGACTTCCAATTTGTTTTTTCCCAGGCCTGGAAAATGCAAAAGGCTCAGACTTCCAATTTGCTTTTTCCCGGGCCGGGAAAAAGCAAAATGGTTCAGATTTCCAATTTGCTTTTTCCCAACCCGGGAAAAGCAATCGGAAGTCTGAAGAGCAATTGTTCTTGCAGCGTGGCCAGGTCACCAACATGACTTGCGCAGACCTTTCGCAGGACCTTCGCGAACCTTTCGCGACTGCAGTGAGAGCACAATCGAAATCAGCCTTTGAAATTCGATTACTAACAAGGAAGAGGTGGGTTTTTGAACGACGCTCATATATATATATATAGGAGCGTTTAGTTTGTTGTGGTGCTCTGTGCCGAGCGTCCGTTCGGGGGATGGCTGTGTGCTACATGGATTGATCATGGTCGCTGGCAAAAACAAATCTCAAACTCCCGGCCCTAAACTCACACATCAAGACCAAAACGCTGCCATCGCCCTGTCCGCGAAACGTGACAAACAGCAGCCTAATCCCGCCTCAGAGTAGTGCCCCTGTCGAAAAGCCATGTTGCCCTTTTCCTTGAGACTTGCATGATTGGTGGTGCTCTCTTCAGACCTGACGCTGGTTCTGTGCACCTTCAATGTAATCTGCACCACCGCCCGAGTCTTTTGCACCAACTGCTCAGCCGGCCCTGTGACGTTGGAGAAGGCGCTCCGAGCTCGTTGGGCCAAGTCAGGAAAGCCAAGGCCCTCAAGGGCAAGTACCTGGTCACCAGTAAACCAATATATATATATAGGTGTATATATATAATTTCATATATTATATATGAAACTATATGAATTGATTTTGATTGTTTGGCATTGTTGAGCCAACGCTAGCGGAATGCTCTATGTCTATAACTGATTATAAAGCAAATAGCAGTTCCGACAAGAATATCTTTGAGAGGCAGGTGCTGCAATGTAGGGAGGAGGCATGGGTGATGCCATTTTGAGTGGTGGAATGGACGGCACCAAAAAAAAATTGCCGAAATCACCAATGAGAAGCATATCTTGCTTGGTGCTTCGCTCCGTGGGGGCACAGCAGCAAACCAGCAGCACTATCTCCAAGAGCCTCCGCCCAGCACTTTTGCTTTAGATGTGCCTGGGCGCGGTTGGACAGCAAAACGGCAACCTCCTCACAAGTATGGAGACCTTGCCAATACTCTGCTAATGCTGCCTCAAACTGCCCCATCTTATAGAGTTCATTGCCACTCTCCCGGCATTGGGAGAGGTCCTGGACACTTCCGGAGGCGGCAATGCGAATGTCATGAGGACTGTCCACTCGAATTCCCTGCTTACCATCTCGAAAGATCTTCAGGAAAGGCTCGGCGATTCGGAGGGTGGCACCTGTGGGGAACCGTTTCTCAGCCAGCTCTTGCGCTTGATGGCCGCTGACACCGCCTGGCAGCTGATTGTAGAGACCCAACTGCACAACCTCCCCCCACTCGTCCTGCAACAAGGTGGTGATGCCGACTGTGACCATAGGCGGTACCAGCAGCTTTCCCACCAACACTTTTCCACTGGCCACTCCAAAGAGACGCAAGGCATTGATCGCAACAGGCTGCAGCTGATGCCAGTTCCTGGGTTCACCAGTTGCAGCTTCAGGCTTGATCAGTGTGGAATTCGTCTGCAGTGTTCGCAGCATCTTAAAGCTACCATCGTTCCCGCGCTCAAAATTTGATAGATGGTCCTTGTAGCTCATCATGTGTTGCATGACATGGATGTCTCTCGGCATCTTCCGACCCCAATTGCCCAAAGAGGCCGTCACGGCTTCTATGGCTTCCAGCTGGAGAACCTCCGACTTATTCACCAACCTCAAAGCTCTCACGAGTGGAGAGTCTCTGACTTGCTCTGAAGCCCTAGCACTGACCTTGTTTGAAAGCCCTTGTATCATGAGTTGATGAGTAATATGTTGGAAATTCTCTTCAACTGTGATTCTCAGAGCTTTCAATAGCTTCCCTCGCTCTTCCTCTGGTAAATTGTCATAGTGACAAATGGCATCAGGATGACAATAGCTGGCTAGAACCTCAGAGTAAATCGCTGGGGCTTGTTCCTCTGCAGCCTTTCTGACGTCTTTGACACTTGGCGCTGCTCGTTCTGGCGGTGGCTGCAGCGCTGCCTCCCCCATTCGCATCTGGAGTGCTTCAAGCAGCTCTGGAGGCAGTTCCTTCAACTGGTCGAGCAGCTCAGGCATGGAGCCCACGGACCCCAGCTGTTGAAGCAACTCAGAGATCTCCATGACGTGACACTTCCACCCACAATGAAGCTTAAATGGCTGCAAACAAATGCAAACAGGAGTTAAAAGGAAGGCACTCTGAAACTTGCTCGTTTCAGCAAATCCACCACGTCTTTGGCACACTTGGGTCGCCCAGCCCAAAACACTTTCAGGGCGAACATCCGATTGCACATTCTAAGGCAGCTGAGGCACCAGGAAAGACTTTGCCCTGGTAATGGCCACATTCAATCTCCGATGGTCCGTCAGAAATCCCAAGCCTCGGTGCGATCTTGGTCCAGGAAGTTATACTCCAGGCAGGTCTGCAGTCTACCATTCTTTGTGGGAAACACTCAGCTGCTTTATTTCCAAGAAACACTCACGCTTTTTAAAAACTTCAGAACATCTGTCCAAACCAAGTGTCGAAAATGGCCTTGCCTTTGCTTTCTGTTTTACACGAGGCCACGCCGACAGCACGGCAGTCTGGCAATCACCCAAACCATCCAAAACCAATTCCAAAATGCTTACAATTTTTTATCAATCAGCCAAAAGTATCAACGTGGCCTTGCTTCCCCTCTAAACAACATGCAATAGCATTGGCCCTAGATTGAGGACATCAATGCCAAGCAGCCTTGAGTTCGCACGCAAGACAGGATGATGACCTGGCACAGCTGCCTTTGGTTGATCATGGTTGCCACCACCCGTGCAGGAATCCAACGGGCATAGAGCAGTTCATGGTCATCAAGTTCTAGTCAGCAAAGATAAATATGCATGTTGTCTCTAGAGACGTTTCTTTCAGCGATGTTTGGTTGACAACAGGTTATTTGGCGCGACTACCTTATAAAGTTGTGTAGCCCTGGCTTGCCACCTCTTTCTCACGGCCCTGGTAGCCATCCACAGTCTTCACCTCCAACACCTTCGAGCTCTGAGCATCAGGGTCCTGTGGGGTATCACATCGCGAATGTCTTGACTTGCTAAAATTGCTGGAGAACGCCGCAGCTGGTAACCCTGGTATCACTGGCCCGATGAGTGAGTCCATGATGTCCTTTTCTGTTAAAGTGAATTGGTCAACTTGAGGTCACCTGATCACAAAGCTCAATTCATCCAATCGTCCTGTGGTTTGATCCTTGCTGTTTCCAGGGCTGACTTGATCTGAGTCACCTGGCCCGATGGAAGCCATCAACTTCTAGAACAGGGACTGCTGGAAAACTCTCCCCCGCACTCTGCATCATCCTGATTGAAACTCCCTTCATTCAAGCGACTGACAAAGGACCGCCACCTGCGCAGTGTAGGGCGAAATGACGCCGATGTCCTCCTCACCCGCCTGGTCATGAAGAAAGAACTTTATGATGCTAATAAGATCTTGCAAGTCTACAATGACAAGGTGGGGGCATTCGGCACTAGAGTCACTAGAGCTACCAGAGGCAAATGGTCAAATGTTCAAATATGTGCACTGAACATGTAAAAAAAAGGAGAATGATGAGACCTCAATGTCCCACTACTCGCGACAGGTTCTTGCCAAGCTTGGGCCGGCCACGTCACTTTTCAGTCGCCAGTTCAAAGCGAGGCGCAGTGGCGAGACGGCCACATCAGTCGAAACATCAGCTTCTTTGTAGCTAGGGCTGGGGTGGCTAGGCTGGCCGCACATTGTTTGTGCGGCAACTCGGAGCACCACAGCACATCCAAGGTTACCGTGGCCCATGCGGAGCGAAAATGTTCACTTTCTCCACTGGGCCGATCTCCATAATCCGCCAATGCCTGGGCCAAGTCGTCTGTCCAGAAACACCCATCCTCAGTGCAGCATGTCGCAGCATGGCTGCTGCCTGGCTTAAAGCACAAAGACCCAGATGTGCCTACAGCTGAGAACAACACCAAAAATATGCCTTTGCAGTTGGGTGGCTGGAAGACGCGTCTGAAGCTGTGGCGATCCTCGGCTTCTTTTGAATGGCTACGTCTACGAGCCCAGGAGAGAAGACAATGAAATTATATGCAAACATAAAACAATTATATTGTAGAACTACATCTAAATACGAAAAACTGCTTGTGAAGCTCCTCAACACTTTTGCATTCTGCGACGTTATCCTGCTAACACAAAGTGAATGAAAACCGTTAAAAAATGTTGAAAAAACAAACAATGCACTTTGGGAGGCGTGATCCGAAGATCAGCCCAGACGCCGAATCCGAATCCCAAATCAAGAAGCTCACTGTGTTTAAAAACCGCCCACGTCAAGCTGACCAGCTGTAAAATCTGTAAATAAAGGGTCGGCAGAAAAGATCCCCCTTGGTACTGACACCAAGGGTAGATCCCCAGGATTTTACATACTAAAATCCTACCGAACCAAGGTGACTTTCTAGTTTTTCAGTGGTACCCTAGGTTTTTTTGGGGTTTTAGTAAAGTCCTACGAAACCCACGTGCCCCAGAGGGTTTGGAATCACGGAAAAAACAATGAGACCGGGCTGGTCATATCCTTAGTTAAATCCTGGGTATCAAGGTGCAAAAGAAGCAATTTAGAAAACACCAGTTTTGTGGTTTGGATTTTCTCCTACAGTGTCGCTGCAGGCTTTGGAAGCTGAGCAGACTTCCCGGCTGGAGCAGATCAAGAAATTGATGCGGGAGGCCATGTTTAGAACGATTGAAATTTCATATGCAGGAAGAGAGAGAGAGAGAGAGAGAGAAACCACTTGTGCAGAGCAGGGTCATGAGGAACTTCTCAATTTTCTTTTGTAGACTCCAGGCCCCTACCTGACTTCCAATGGTCACGTCACGTCAAACCCCTATGTTTTCAGTATGGCGTAAGCAAGGGGGGTGTCCTAGTTGAATAAGCCTTTCCAGGAGCCTACAGTATCTACCGGACGGACTTGCAAATTTTGCAACGGCATTTCGCTTCCCTGCCATCGCATGCAGGAGCATTCAGGCGAATCGAAGGTTCATGGCTTGGCGGACAAACCATTGAAGGAGGACTGGTTGAGAGGTGCTTGCAATTGCAGTTCAGTGGAGGCCAATACTTTTGTAAAATCCTGTAGTCTAACGTGTTTTGGAAGTCCTGGCACCTACGTCTCTACATCGTCTCTACTACCTTGGGCACCAGGATGTTTCAAACCTCCATTTGCATCATTTGCCTTTTGTAAATTCCTGGCACCTACCTGACGTCCTCTTTTGATTTATACTGAAACATTGAGGTCTAGGTCAAGGATTTCAGTATGGCAGTACGAAGGGGGATAGAAAAGGAACAAAGCCCTTTTCAAGCTGCACAGGGTCAGCAAAAGCTCGCGAAAGGAAAGAAAGGAAATTCAGAACGGCCGAATCCCAAAATAGGGTTCGCGAAGGATGACGAATCCCAAGAAACGAATCCCGAATCCAATTCGGGGAAAGATCTCTGGATCGCTACTCTACTTTGGAGGCGCGTAATGTTTGACATAAACGTGGTGGATCATACTGGAATCACCGGGCGTCTGGGTCGACAACAGCAAGCGCACGAAGCCAGCCCACCACTGCGCCCACAAGAGCACCATACCGGAGTCCACGCTTCACCTGAGCATTGTATGCACAGCACTGCATCGTGTCGTCTGAATGATCTGACAAACGAGTTCCTTTGCAAGAACCCAAGGTTGGTGGTTGTCAGCCGGTTGTTTGGCACCTGGCACTGCTCTGTGTGTGTAGTATAAGTTACATAATGCAAAGGACCTGGCCAATGCCTATGGCGCAAAGGCATGGTGAGCCAAGGCCCGGCACTTAAATTCGGGAGAAAGCGAACTCAGACTTGTGCTCCCCCAAAGGGGGCATCACAACTCTTCAAAACAAGTTGCCCATCGAGGATCGCGAATGCTAAGGAGCAAGAGCTCTACAAAGATAGCAGAGACGACATAGAGCACCCTGACAAAAATCCGTCCGCTGACGGGAGAAAAAGAAAACTCAGACTAAAGCTTGGTACAAAGGTCCTGCAATGCCCCGTTTATACTCTTTTATATATGGGTGATGGCAGCCATGAACAGCTTTTCTGCCTTTGAAGACCTGACTGCGACTGCCACCGGGAGACAAAGCTTGCCACGAGTCCAGATCGTGGAGATCTTGGCTACAAGTACACGTTAAAAGTGTACAATGGCCCCTGCTGAGTGTGCAATTGAGAAGCAAAGCCACAACGGCAAAGCAACTAAGCCCAGGACCGTCAATGTGACGCACTTGTCGAAGCCTTCAAGCTTAAAGCTGGGCCACCGCAAAGTGAGCAGGCAAGAACCATTTGAGCAATATGTGGAAAAAACAGCATTAAAGTTCAGTTTGATTAGTTATGCTAGCTAGCTGCTAGCTGTTGGCAGCTGGGCAAATGTTGACAACCACGCATTTCAGGGCATTCAGTTTGCCACACGTAGCCTGAGCCGAGGCAAAGCGCCCAAACATCCCAAGAGCATCCCAGAGGCCATGCCACAGCAGCCCACATGCAAAGCCTTGGTGCAAGATGTTTTCCAAGGTATTGCTGAGGTATCCAAGGATTGAGGACCGGAGGTCGGGTCATGCTGTGAAAATATGTGAGCATGCAAATTTCCAGGGATGTTAAGAGAAAGGTACGCCCGAGCTTAGCCGCCCGGAAGAAGGAATGGCACGACCTTGCAACCCATTGGACAGCATCTTCTCGGTCTGCGGCCGAGTTGCTGCCCCGGTGGCCTGAGTGTCGAGCCGGGCCATCTTCACTTGAAGCGACAGTGGCAGTGGCATCCCACATAAACCAAACTACAACTTACCAAGGTCGCCATGGTTTGCCCAGCAGCATGTGAACCTTTACAAGCGGGTGCAAACTGCAAGTTCTGTACTATAAGAATTTTTATGCGTACTGACTATTGCAAAGAGAGAGGGAGAGGAAAAGGGAGGGAGGGAGGGAGGTGAGCTCAGAATGAGCTGTTTGGTTTCCCTTCCGGCTAAAAGACACATTGCTTTTCAGCCTAGGCCCCCAACACCAGCCAACTTCAGGGCCAGCCAGCGGCTGCGCCGAAAAAGGCGCAATTGCGGGGTGTAGTTGCGCGCGATGTGCCTGACAGTTTAAGTACATGTTGATCAACCGGATGGAACCCAAGCTGTGGGGAACGGTGCGAAATCTGCAATGATGGCAGGTTCACCTCAGAATTCGTGTGGCTTCATGAGTGACTTTGCATGTTGCTCCTTGTTGGGGGCTCCTTCCTTGAGTCCTTGAGGCTCGGCCTCAGGTTGCCATGGCCCAAGCCCACGCTGCGCAGCACATTCTCGACCCCTTCCGTGTCTAAGGCATCGGTTCCTTTGACCATCTCCTAGCACAGGTGCGAGAATCACAGGTGCAGCATCTCAAAATCACAGGTGCAGGCATCTGGTTCCGGCATGTTTCAACATGGTTCAATTTATTTGTGATTCACCTGGATGCAGAATATAGGATGACATCGCCCATGTCATAAATCGCTCTTTTGGTGACCATGCCACTGACTATGACTATGGGAAGCCCTGGGCTGGAATTCACGCCTTCTCCACGAAACTTCTCAAGGTCCCCTGCCGCATGGGCAGCAAAGCTGCTAGCAACGGCACAGCTACCCGAGCAGGCACCAGGGCTCCAGATTGGTGCTGGCCCGCGAGAACTCCTTCAACGGCGGATGTTGCGACCCAAAAGATCAGCAGCTCACCATGATTCGCACTATGGTAATCCATCTATGAGGCACATCCAGCCGAAGAATAAAGACACTCACACGTACAGCATCTACACAGGCCGGCAATTGATACCACGAAGCAGGTAGCATGCCAAACGGAAACCGAGGGACTGCAAGCGTGCACTAGCTTGCCGGCTTGTAGGCCCCAAACCAACCAGCTCGCAACAACTGTTAGAGGAAGAAGTCCACTGGCATTTGACATAGTTTGACGATGTCTGACGTCAAGCACACGTTTACACCTACCAAGATATACCAAGCACATACACACGCCAGCAAAGTCTATGAGTGTGCAACTTCACGCCGAGGCACGCAGGCCGGCCACAATTTCAGGGGGGTTCATCTCCTGGATACGGAAGCATTTGGATGCTCCATGAAAGCAAATCCATGCAGATGCTTCAAACATTTCATGCACACGGATGTGCATGTGGCAGGATGTGGGCACATAAAGAAGAAGTTTCTTCCAAGTCTGTACCCTCAACGCTCAAAACCATCAAAAGCTCATAGACTCATAAGATTAATTAGCCCGGTTTCCATCCTGGAGGGTTTCTTTGCTGATTGGTGTCGACAGCGTCGCGAAGGGGCTTCGACAAATTGGACAGCGCCTGTCGGCGGAAGAAGCTTGCAGCTTGCAATGAATAATTAAACCAAAATTGTCATATCTTTTCCTGATAACTTCTCGTACTGCTAGCAGAAGTTGGCAAATAAATGCTATCCAATGATATCCGGTGTTTCTAGCACATGCTGAACTTGGATTCCAGATCTCAAGCCGGAATGCGAGCGCTTGTTGCGACCCCAACCGAAACCACCAAATATCCAAGTTCCGCTTGCCTTTCAGACTTTCGTTATTACAGTTCAGGTTAACAGTTGACCCTGGACCCTGTGAGCCTGGGTCTCAGCCGCTCCGCGCAGGCCGCATGCATGTAATGCGGGCCTCAAGGTTGTAACTAGATGAGCTAGAGCAAAAAGGTTGAGAGTTTCCACAGCCATATACTCAGGGTCACTTGCGGCATCTATGCGACAAACAGTATCCGTCAGTATCCTAAGTCCGGCGGCGGAGGCTTAGAATAGACTATGAATAGAGTCAGGCACAACTCAACCCAATCCTCGTGCCAGCTACCAAAACAGGGTGATGCAGCTTGGGGAATGTTGGGGGGCCTCAAGCTGGGAACCTGGACTTTAGCGGCACATTCGCAAAACTTATGTGGTTGCTAAAGAATTTCCCGTTGGACTTCCACTTCCGTTTTGAATATTCAGCCAAGCTGCAGCAAGAGTTGTCACCGGTGGGTGTCAGAAGCGCAGCTACTGGCTGAGCGCAAAGAGAGTCCAAGCAAATGCCTTGCAAAGATGGTTTCAGGATGTCTGGAGTCGAGCTCAAAGCTGGACTAAAGGAAGGCCAAGTTACAGCAAACCTCAAGCTCCTGTCGCGAAGACCGCCAAGTGTGTCAGTCACAGTTCCCACACCAAGAAGATTGGTGATCCAATGCCAATAGATCTCATTCTTGTTGCTTCAATGCAAGTGGTCAGGATCTTTGATGGCCAAAATCTCTTTCACCTGATTCATGGCCCTCCCTCCTCTGACTCATCCAGCATGTTCCCGGACAAAGTGTGCATCAGCTGCGAAGACGATTCCATTGCCAAGTGTTGCCAGGAGTTGGCTGGTGGTTGCTTGGGCTGTCAATGTGATGTTTTGGAACCTCTTTCACTCAGTGGCAACGATTTCTACTTGTGTGTGTGTCGTGCGTTTGTGTGCGGGGTGGTCTGAGATGAGTAGCGGCGTGCATGATCAAGCCGGGGGGCGCAATGTCAGCGGATGTCATCAGTCTTGAAGGGAGCGATACTCATCAACCCTCGTCAAGGGCAACATAAATATGCACGGATATGGTTTTGAAATGTTTTGGTCTGGCGTTGTTTCTTTCCGGGCCAGCTCTCTTTGCTCAAGCCTTCATGCGCCTTCATGGTCTGGCCGCTTGGCCTTCTACTGTCTAGTGATCTGCTTCCATGCAGCTTTCGAGCACAAGTACCAACACGAATGCATAACAAGCTATATAACCAAACTCCGTCAAGTAGTAGGCCTTAGTAGGCAAGACCCTGTCTCTTTGAGTGCAAGTATGCTTATAGTGCGCATGTACTTGCAGCAAGGGGGAAGCCGCCTGCATCAGTTTCTTCAACACGACCTTCACCAGTTCAACTTCCAAAAGGTTGTACTTGCTCCTTAGCTGCGAATTCTGCAAATGTTTTGCTTCTCTATAGACCTCATAATCCTCGTGACTTTGCAATCTGCCCGTCAATGTGCCATCGCTTGCCATTGGACTTGCCATCAAGACTCCCTTCGTTGTTTTGGCTCTCAAAGTTCTCGAAGCTCACATTTCCACCAAAAGCTGCCAAGAAATCGGCCTTTCTGGATAGCGACCGCTGACAAAAGACCATGTGCATGGACAACTTCAAATGGATATTGATTACATTATATTACCTGTAGTTTATATAACATAATATATACTGTAGTATATCATGATTTAATACACTTTATCTCTGGTTCTATATGGATACAGTACCAGGACCTTACACCCCACCCTTTGAACTGATACAAGTGACCGAAGTGGATGATGTGTCAAGGAAGAGGATCGGCGTTTTCCGTCGATAGGACCTCAGCAACTGGGCATCCATGCAGTGCTTCTCAAGGCCGTGAGACTTTGGGTCAAACCGGGCCCAAGCTTGGGTCAGGTGGGCTCGGGATGAGGATTGAGCCGTGCCTTTCTTCCGAAGTGCATCCAAAATGCTGTGAGAGGAATGGCTGGCTCATGAGGCTTGAAGCAAATGACTGGCTGCACAGGCCATCCTGCAACTGAAGCACATCGCATTCGACTCAGGGGCTTGTTGTACACACACGCAGACCTCCTATCAATGGCACAGTCCTATCTTATGGGCTCAAGCGAAGCCTATCCGAAAACTCTGAGCGCAACGGTAGCCTGATTCGTTTTGCCATCAGCCCAAACAAGTGTCCGCTGACGTTCAGTGCCAATCTCAGCAACTGAAGCTAACGTTCATGACATGCTCGGCCATCTCACACATGAAAAAAAAGGGTGTGATGCGGTGTGAGCAGCCTTGTACACTCCGTCGTGTCCTACCCCACGATTTGCTGATCCACAAGTGTGTGTCCTGCGGCTTGTTGCCATAGAACTGCATGCTCGGCCACTTTCTGATCAGGGGGTGCATGCGGTACTGCACCTCAAAGCTTGCTTGAGTTTATTGAGACCAAAGTTATTCTCAGCACAGGGCCTGCAACATGTTTATTTCCTCATTGAAGAGCGTTGGCGAGTTCAGCAGCCGATCAAACAAGGAATACTGCAGTCCTGCAAACGTTGCGCCCACATCTCTTGGGATGTCCAACGGTCCATCAATAGCTTCTGGGCTTTCGTTGACCCACAATTCTTACTCTCGCTCTGGTGCAAAACTTGGTGGGGTGGTGCTTGGAGAAAGAGCAAGCTCCTTTCTCTGCAGCAGCTTGACATAGCACGACTGGTGGCAGTTGCTTCTGATCACCCACCATAATGAATTGCTTCTTTGCTTTCCTCAGACGTTGGGCGGAGGCGCCTATATGATCGACCGGCAAAGTAAGAACGGGCTTCAGTCTTCAGTTATTGCAATGGCTTCTTGGACATCCAGCCTTTGTCTCGCTTTATATATTGAAACTTACGAGAGAGAGAGAGAGAGAGGGAGCCTAATAGCGATGGCCTCCAACCTAATTAAGAGCGAAGGCCTCCAACCCAGAAGCAATGTCCAGGCTTTGTCTGGCTTTATTGAACTTTATCCTTCGTGCTGGTGCAACGTGCTCCTGATACTAGTTATGTATCTATATAATACTTATATACTGTATATATAGTGCCGTGACCTCAGTAAGAGCATGTGCAATTCATCTACAGTACGTCGAATTCTTTGTGATGTAGAGACAGTAGCCTGGGGCTTCGATTACGTATTCAGCCCTCAGCTAAGTAGCTGGAAAGCCACCAAGCACCGTGGCTCTGTGGCTTGTGATGCTTCATCGATGATGACCTTAGCACTCCGAAAGCATGGCGTTTCTCAGTGAGTTTGGGGGGTGATAGCAGTCAACATTGTAAGGCATATTGAATATTGTATAAGGTAAGGGCCTCATGACTCCCACATATACGATGGTCTCCACAGATGTCCTTAGGACCTTAAGGTGGTCCAAACTTCGGTGTGTCGTACTCAAATCAAACCACACTTGGCTTTGGATTCGTGGCCGATGTATCCAAGTCACTGTGTCGAAGGAGCTCTGCAGCAAGGCATCACAGCCACAGCCAATGAGTGTCGAGCAAACAACTTCCGCTGCATCGATCAGCTCATCACTTACCTCGCACAGGCACGGCTGGAAGGGCTTTCTTGGGCGACAACAGGGTGTGCATCTCGGGTTTGATACATTTGGAGTGATTCTAGTGGCACTGTATCCACGCACTCACGTGCTTAGTGACCACGGAGTCACAGAACAAAAACAGCCATACAAAGAAGGGCAAGGATAGGTCTGATGTGAAGGAATTTTGGTTTGTCTTCCAGTCTTGCTTGTGCTTGCTGCTCCGAACTTTCCGCTGGGTTGTCAACGGCACTTAGACCCGCCTGCTGCTCAAACTTCTGGATGTCTCGCACATGCAGCGATATATCACGATGCGCCAAGCCTTTTCCTTTCCCCTTCAGCTGTCCTGGAATGCGGAATGCGTGAAAAATGCTGACACCGTGCAGCACCGCTGGATGAAATGTATGGCCGCAAAGTGCCCGCGTCCATAGCATTCTGTGGCTACAATATCTTCTGACAGTACACACACCACTTAGAATTGAAGCACAGAGAAGCGACGCAAGCTTGTTCAACCACATAATTAACAATGAGAGCACCTCCATCACCTTCGCTTTAAGCATCAGAGTCCTGAGTACAGTGCATCTTTCACCTGCGCGAGAGCTGCCCGCCTCAGCAAAAGCCCTACCATGTCTGACTTTCCCAGGGCAATGAAATCAATGTTGGAAGTGCAACTACTTAGAGCGAGTCAGTACAGCACATGTTCCGGAAACTTTTCAGGACATCAGATTCAAGCACTTCAGAGTCAAAGCCCTTCTCGACGCTGCCAATACGGCTGTTTTGGACTTTTGACACTGAGACGCGGGCGTCTCTTCAATTTTTGCATTCCTGAAGTTGAGTCTTCCCCAGGGCATTCAGCCCACTACACTTAACCCGCACAAGCTGGAACTGTCATAATCAGCAAGCTTGAGGGATGCGAGCAAGGTTTTCATGTAATGATGTAGCAACAATACCGGGGACACTGCCTTCCAACAAATCTCATTCCTCCAAGTCCACACCACCCCCTCTAATATCCCACATGTGCATGCGGCCGGTGCTCAAAAATAGCTTAGCACTTAGCTTAGCCCCTCTGTGTTTCACGGGTTTGCCCCCGCTGCATCTCAAACTGCACGATAAGAGCTTGCCATTTCTTCGTCTCAAGCTATGACAAGTCAAGGATCAGTGGGTGTTCTTCCGCTTGCGCCAGCAGCGTGTGCTGCCGCAACTCTTGACTTACCTTCGAGGGGAAGCCGATGCGTAGTGCCTGACAAACGGCTTCGTCAATATGTTGCACAAGGTTTGAACTCCAATGCCGCAGTCGACACGCAGCTCCAGGCCTTCACTCCCAGTCGAATTAGACCAGACAGTAGCTGGTCGACTGCGACATTACCTCAATAATACTCAATAACATTCTGCACAAACACTATGCGGTGACATGCGGCTAAGCGCTGGGTGTGGGCTCTGCCTTTCACAGCTTGGCATGCTTGCAAACATGTTGCTATCTGCTGCAACCAAAACGCCACAAGATCGCAAGCCCTCCTGCTTACAGGGCACATACGATGCAAGTACGGCCACAAAGGGATATATTGAAAACAACTAAATATATATATATATATGTTTTTTGTGTCTGTGTTCGGTTTGATCTTGTCGTGAACCTGTGAAACGTGAAGGCTGTAAAATTTGATGAAACTGAAACGGACGGATGAAATGATGTCTCGAATGGAAATTCTCCTTCTTCCTCCGCTCTACCATGCCGCTGATCATCTGGCAAGTGGTTGTTGTTTTGCCTTCTCAAGCGAAGCACAGCAGGTCGAATTACAAAGACTAGGAGTACGAAGTGGTAGGGACACAATTGATTATATATGCATATACGCATGCCGTATGTATATATATAATTTATAATTATATATATATAACAGCGCCCTGGGCTTTCTAGAGCTTTCATGATGATTGCGAGACACCCTGGATGCTTGACTCGTTCTGCAACAGGTTCGCATGAATTAGAATCTAGTCAGCACCACAGTCTCCACGCATCGTAGCACAATTCTTAATTCTTCACATGCAAATTGAGCAAATCAAAAGAAGCGCCTGTACCTGGTGGTCCTTGAATTAAGCCAAGGTTGAAGGCTTCAACAGCTTGGATGGCCGCCTGCTGAGAGGCGTTCAATTCAGCCTTAGTGCTAAGCACGCTCACCAACAACTGGGGCGAACAAATAAGAGCTTCTTGGATTGCCCCGTCACTGGACCAATGTGCTTCAAAGAAGCCTGATGGCTTGGTTCAGAGTCACCACCAGGCAAAGGCTGCAGAAACTGCTCGCCCTCCTCCGTTTTACGGACAACCAACTGCTTATCGGCATGCTGTTTGCAAAAGAAGTGAGAGAGTGGGAGTTTGTTCTGGAGTCTGGTGCATTACCTTTACGTAGGAGAAAATAATCTGTTTTCCCGGGAGATCCTAAGACAGCTGAAGATGGGAGCACAGGCAAAATGAGAGCAAGGCGGTAATTGCCTGCCTCGTTTAGCACCAGCCGCCGCATATCGGGCACCTTGTACTTGGAGCCCGTAACATATCCCAGCGATGACTTGGTCCTGGCACACAGATCCCTTGGAGTAGTGGCAGCTGTAGTTGAGTCAGAGTCTGTAGGTGTGTGATCATAGCGACCGTCATGCAACGTTACTTAGTGACGGCTGTCCTCTCGTATGCTGTCTTGTTGGCCCCACAATCCAATCGCCAACGGCCAGACAAAGTCCATGGAGGGCTGTCGGCGACGATGGCTATGCGGCTCATACCCAGCCTGGTATCGGAACTTCTTGAATGGCATCAGCTGCTTTTGACCAACTGACATTGGCTGCTGCTGAGGAACTCTATGATCTCCCCTAGGCAAAGCATCCAAAGAAAGAAAGTGACATCACAGCTTTCCAGGAACCAGTCCAGGGTTGGCATGTACCACACACAGAGACAAACGGCAAAAGTCCGCACACCCCACGTAGGACAGGACGAGCATTCCATGTGGACCTCCTCAACTGATCTTACCGCCGTTACAGTACCATTCATGACCCCATGGCTCAAGCCCAAGCCCAATCATGCGTGCCTCTCCCACTCTCCCCGAACTGCTGCACAGGTACCCTTCCACGCCTTCTTGTCCAAAGGGTTGCCTAAGGAGACGATGACTTCATCCCCAGAAGAGAACTGGTGCCTGACGTCAGGCGTTGCATTCTCTCTTATGCAACCCCGAGCAATCTACCAGACTCAACCCCAACTGCAAGGTCATGCCTTGGCATGTCCAGCTTCGAGAAAACAATCTTTGCCTTGCCGAAGAAGTTGCCTGCAAAAACCCAGGCAACTCTACCAGTGGCATGCTACGCTTTCTCTGCCAGGCCTCTCTTTCGAGCTTCCAGGTCCGTGATGCAAAATCCCTGTCCCACCAACTTGGCCAATGGCCTTGGACAAGCAGGTTTGTTGAAAAAAGAACAAGGATCATCAAGCATCCGGGATTACTGTAACATGGATGAACATCAGCCTCATCACTGTTGTGCCCGTCTGTGAAAACGAATCGGTCCCGGCTCTGATTTGAAACCATCCCAGGCTGCCCTGGTCGGACCCAAAAGCCATCAAGCTGCCAGTGCTGAAGTCGATCCTCCACGACCCGTAGCTCCTGTGCGGCTCGTCGACAGGAATTGCACTGGCTGGGATAGGCTAACACAGTTTGGTGCACTACGTTCAGATTCCTTCAGCATCACGGTTGGCACTGTAGATGAGACCGTCCTCTTGCCATTCCATCTCTATGAGGTCCTTCCACTTCTCCTTGTATGTCACTAACCAAGGCTCACAGGCCCGGCCAGAATCCTGCAGTTTCGCAAGCATCACATGGAGGCAGAGAACAAAGCGCTGTCTGTTCCTCTCCGTGCCCCTGACCGCTCTTCTTGCAATATCACTTTCAGCTGATGCTGCCAATGCCGTCAACAGTTACATTTTTACGAAAAGGGCTTCGTTACAAAAGGACTGCCGAAACAGCCTGTCCCGTGACAGATCACACCTGTCATCACTCCTCATGGTAGTCTTCTTTGTGACCCTGCTCCGCAAACTTTGCAGAGCAGCGGGCGCAGTAAAAGCTTTTGCCTTCCCATTCACCTTCAGATTCCTGAGTCCGGCTTTCTTTGTTGAAAAAATAACTTTAGCATCGATGCGAACGGAAACTGCAGGCAAGAGGCCCACTTCCTGCACTGCTTGCATTTGTGCCTCAGTCTTCAATGGCCCAAACATCCTGAATGAACCGTGTTCATGTTCAGCTGCTTGCATCTTTAGCGACAGGCCATTGAAACCGCAAGTTGCTGACGAGCTCTATACAAGTATGACTTAACTCCTGCTGCCACAGCGCTCATTGCTTTTCCATTTCGGTTCCTGGCTATCCCGCTTTCGCTTCCAGTCATTGCCACCCCAGCCGCTGCCCCACGAGCCACCGCCATAGCCCTGCCACCATGCCATCACTTGTCACTTGCGGCAAGGGCAGCCAATCAGAAGAATTCAGAAGCATGCATCTCATCTGCAGTTTCTGTAAACAAAATGCACGCACCAGGACGCACCGGGATCTGTTGGCAGGTTCACCTGGATGTCGATTTGTTGGAGTTGCTCTTCAGGGCTAATTAAATTTGAACGACCCTTTGCCTGTTGCAGCTCCAAACCCTGAGAATGTAGGTCTGGTGTCTCTGGACATGCCGACTTGAACCTTCTAAAAGGGAACAATCAAACGGGTGGGTTCTGAGACTTTCTGCATTGATTCAGAACGTTCTGCAATTCTGCTTTGGGATGCTTACGATGGAGAATAGAAGTGCCCTGTGCAAGCCACAAGCTGCGGTACATTATCTACCACCTCCCGGACTGAGGCGCAATTTAGTAACTGAGGATAGCTGGATAGCTGCTTGCTGGCTCGGAGCCAAGCAAGAGCCATTCTGGCATCACACCAGGACTCTCAAAGAGAAGATCTGACTGTAAACATGCTTGAGCCAACTTCTCATTCTGAATGATTGAACACTTCATGATGAAAGCTGGCACTTTCTTAACAAGGACCCAACTCAGAGAAAAAGCCTGAGGTGTTTTGTCTACCAGTGTCTTCTGACGACCCCAGCAGCTTCCATGAGGGCAGTCTCCGATAATGCATCCTGATGATTCGGATCTGCTCGTGCCTGGACGCGAGTTGCGGAACCGGGTGGGTCATGATGGGCCACCTTGCCCTTTCTCATCCAGTTTGGCTCACATAGGATCGACATGGATCGACTCTGTCTTTCTCCTCGCGACTCAAACAGTGTAGCAACTGCACCTGTAGAAGCACCTCTACGACATCCGCAGTCGCTTGCGCTCTGACCTGACCGGTTTCCCCAGAGCTGCTGGACTAGCGCAGCTTCAGGGGGCTGCTTCGAAAACTAGGGATCCAAACATGTTTCAACACATTTCACAACTGAACACACATCGCAAAATATGAGAAATTCCTGGAGATTCCTTCCAGGAGCACATCTAGAATCTTATAGAATTCTCAAGTTTTTAAATACATCCCGGTAGGACTCTTAAGAATATGAAGAAGGACCCTCACTGAGTATGACTGAGTCACAAGCAGACTCCCCCGACCTTTCTGTGTTTGGTTCCCGAACCGCGGCCAAGAGCGGCGTCTCCCCGAGCACGTTGGAGGTGTCGACCGGGGAGTTGGCGTCCACCAGCAGCTGCGCCAACCGCGGCTGAGCACCTGGCAACAACGCATCAGAACGGAGTTGCTGAGGAATCTTTTCGGGGCCTTATCCTGCAGCCCCGTTTGAAATGTGGAGAGGCTGCAATGCTGAATCAATGTTACAAGCAGTTGAGACATGGCTAAACTTGGAACCTCAGGCCCGAATTTCTGGCATGGCCCGAAAAAAGGCTAACTAAGGAATTCTCAGCAGCTGGAAGCTAGCCTGGGCATCGCTACTAGTAACAAGGACATTACTACTGGTACTAGTAGCCAGAAGCTACTAGATGCTACTAGTAACAGGGGCACCGCTAATACTAGCAACAAGGGCTAAGGCTGCTAAGGAATTCTCAGGATCCAAGAATCCAAGAGTTGCACCTCCTGACCGCAAGCATTCTTTTCTCGCGGTGGCAATAGTTTCGTCTCTCCACTCGACCTCTTCGCTCTATTAGCATTCAACCCCCGGCTGGGCCAAAGCAACGTTACTGCTGTGATCACTGTCAGATGTCTAATTAGGTTGGCGAGTCATGTCATGTGGAACAAACTTGGAACAACTGGGTCAGCAACACCTTACCAAAACTGTCTCAATTGCACGGCCGGTCGCAGTTGGCCGTCGGAGCAAATGAATACAATTGCCCTCCCCGCGAGGTGCTACCAAGCAAGGAGGGCAACGGCGCTATCTTGGTGGGAGAACAGCATTAAAAGGACCCAAGTCGTCATCGTCCTCTTGCGCCGGAAGAGCTGGCTTGTTCCGAAAGACGTCATTGAAGGGTCCTAGGTCCAAATCATCCTCGACGCCTGCGGTCGTGCGCGGGGCATAATGCCTAAGATATTCAATCCGAAGAAGGGAGGAAAAAAAACGGAACTGATGCAATGATGGCAGCTTGAACCCGATTGCCAAACTTCGCTCAACGGGCCTTGCCCACGAGATGGCCAAACGTTGGGGTTTCACACCCGGCAGGATTGAGGTAGCTAGATTTCAGAGTACGCAACCCATGACAACCCAGCATTGTGAGTTATTGCTGCAGGGCATCACCGTTGGCCTGCTGAAGAGCAAACACGACAGCAAACGACAAACAATACACAATGACACCACCACAAACGAGCAGTAACACGTCCCCCTGGCCAGCGGCCCGACCAAGGATCCCGGCCAGTGGCCCGACATGACAGCAGAGAAGCAACAGGTAACACACATTATGATAACGCCAAAGGTGGCACTTGACAACGCTGAAGGACAAAAACGGTGACAAGCAACAAAGAATCAAACAACGAAGAACGAAACGTACAATGACAACAAATCTAAGTATACATATATATAATATATAACATTATCAAACTACCACAACCTACCCTAGAACCCCTTTACGCTACCACATCGCGGTTCATATTGCCTCAAACCTGGTCAGGTGGGGGTGGCTCGAAGAAAAGTAACTTGGATCATCTTGTATCGTCGTATTTTTGCACTCTTGGATTTTGCAACACCTGCTTCAACGCTTTCTAGTCTAGCAATGTCTAGCATGTAGCATGTCTCAGTCCTGGTTTGGGCAGGATGTCATTGAACGGCCCCAGGTCCAAGTCATCCGCCGCAGGTGCCGAGGGCATGGCGGGTGTGCTGGAGCCCCTCTTGGGCGGCAAGATCTGGCGGCCAGGGAGGGAAAAGGATGAAAAAGGAACTCTTTTGGAGGCTGCCGGGCTTAAATGGTTTGATGAGTTTGGCGATTCAAGTAAGTGGGTGATGCCATTAGTTGTGTCATGTTGTGTCAATATGCGCAAAATCATCCGACCGTCTTAGTTGGTCAAGTGGCACACTGACCAACACTTTCTGTAGTGTGCCACGGGGTGTTTTTCGAAGCTTCTCACGTTCAGAAGGCGAGTCGAACATGCTCGGAGCATGTTCTGAGCCTCTTCCTTGCCCAAAGGCAGTTGAAACTCGACACCAGCACCCTCGGCTTGTGCCCCTCCTGGTTGAAAGGACCCAGGTCAATGTCATCTTCTTCAGACCAGCGGGATTTGCGAGGCACCTCGGGTCGCACACACATGCACACACCAAAGGATCCGAATGGGATCCTGCAAGAGTCAACGAAAAAATACGAAATAACAATTTGTCTGTCTGTCTTGTAAAAATATGTAACATGTTCTGGACAAAACCCTCTTGTCTTGGGAGCCTGGCCTCGCTTTCAGCCTCATGCTTTGGTGGTGCTGGTGGGGTCTCCTGACATGGGCAGTCCTCGCAGCCTGTAGGTGAGCTAAAAAAACTAACCGTTCTAAAGTCACTGTCCGAGCGTTGGCTTTCATGTAGACGACATCTGCTCACGTATATGGTTGTATGTTGCGGGTGCCCCTTTCATAGCTACATCCTGACTTACAGGTCGAACGGCTCCAAATGTGAAACTGAAAGTAGCAGTCCTCTCATAAGCAAGTTGTTCCTATCATTTTTCTCTCTATTCGTGCGTACAAAACCCCCGACCCCAGCTGCCCTTCCCGTCTTTTTACCCACTCTCATCACCCCAGCGCAATGTCGTGCAGGCAATCCGCTTGTATCTCTTTAGTGTATTGAGTAGTAGCCGTGGTAAGCAGTTGGCCAAGTGGTCAAAGTTGCAAAGTGCTCTAGCACGCATCTAGCACGGGTCTAGCGCGGATCTAGCACGCTCCCCCGCCAGCGCGTCAGGCCACCAAACGGCTGTCATCAAGAGCACGCGTTGCGGTCTGCCGGTTTTCCTAGCTTTGAAGTCGTTATACAATAGTTTTTCCACGCACAAAGAATCCAAAACACAATGGGAGCATGCCCGCAGTGGATGGGTGGGTGTCGGTGGCCCCTGCTTACATAAACCAATCACAGCCAAACCGGCCGGGTTGTCCGTTCATACCTCAACAAGTTTAATTGCCAATGTGTGTATGTGTTGTTTGTTAATCTTACCTAAGTTTTTGAACCTAGCGCCAAACCTAGCGCAACCCTGTGTTTTGCTAGCACGACAAGGTAGCATCTCCAAGTTAAGCAACAGAATACCAAGCGGTGGCCAAGCTATTTCTGAACCTCTGGGAACCTTCCTTACTTAATACTAAATACATATTACCGGGTCTATTTTTTCAACTCAAGTGGGGAGACATCATGAAATGTTGATAAATTTTAAGTACATTGCGCTGAACTCGTTGTGTCCACAAGTTGCACAAGATTCAAAAGAACTGAACACGACATTAAACGTGACAAGGGGTACAAGCAACAACGCCGAGCAATAGTTGCTGAGGCTTTTGTTGCGCATCACTGTGAAAGGGAGTGTTGCAAGGTCAGACCATCGACGACTGCTTCCAAATGCTTCCAGTATCTTCCAGCATGTTGCTAGGGTGCCAACCCAACACATGCTTGTGATTGACCGGAGTGAACCGCGCACTTGACTTGATGTTTCGACTAGTACTAATAAGAAGCATCACCCTCAGACCGTTGTTCCCATTAATGACAGTTGAGGCGTAAATGCTCACAAACCCCCACACGCGCGGTAGTTGACCGGTGACTTTGGGGTTCAGTGTCCTGCGTCACTTCAATGAAGCCAAAGAATGGCGAGAAGCGGCATGCCTGTCGCTTGACGGAAAAACTTCTGCCACTCGCTTGCTTTTGGATCAGCAGCTCACAAACTGATATACTGTCATACCCTCATTGTCATATATACCTAAGTCGGACACTTAGTGCACAGGGCGCTTAGCAACTAAGCCTTAGTTGCTGAGTCCTACAATATTGGAAATCGCTTCAGTCGCTTGTTCTCCCATCAGACCCCGGACAACTTGGCCTCGGTTGCGGAAGCAGGATCCACAAACTCGGCTGTGCCGCTGCCATTGTGCTCACCGGTCCTTGCCAACCCGGCAGGCAGCTGTGTAATGACGCCACCCCAACTCACAAACGAAAAGAGTTGCCATGTGGACTGCACCAAGGGCAATTTTATTAACATCTATATATGATTAAATTATATGTTTCTTCTGTTTCTTCAAGGCCGCTCCACCCTGCCCCTGCCCTCCTTACTTAATTAAGCAAGGGCAAAGTAAGCTGCTACCTGGACGCAGGATAGCTCACGCCCTATTCATTTCGTTCCTGTAGGAAACAAAAAGTGGCACTGCAGCCAAAGCACTCTCGGTTTGTCGTGAGGCTGAGGCTCTTGAGAGGTCCCCCAAACCTAGGTGCTGAAAAAGCATGGGCTGCTAGCTGCGCAACGCATACAAAATGCCTTCAGTGCTCAAGTCCAGCTCTGATGCGTATCACGTGCGAATTCAACCGAGCGGAGGCTCTTGAAGGCCCGTGGAGAAGCCACCTACAAACCTTTACACGACTGAGATGGCTTCAATTTGCAGATGGCCACTTTTATATACTTTTTTGGTTGAGGGCCACCCCGAATCAACATACAAGTGGACACGTTTTCCAGTGCGCGCCCGCCATAAAACGAGAAGTTCGGTGTGGAAAGAACCGATATTCTTAGGACTATCCTTCCCAAAGCCAACACGGACACGGAAACCTTGTTGAACCGAGGATTTCCAAAAAACGTGACGAGGGCTCTTCTAATTGGGTCCAACGTTGCTGGTTTTGCCCAGGGTTTGCCGAGGCTGCAAACAGTTGGCCATTGGCCAGGTGGCTGCTGAAGGCAATCAAAAATGCTTGCCCCAGTCATGGAGGTTGGGATACCTGTGAGCTTCACGACGGCTGAGGGGCCACTGGACACCTGACATGAGCAGCATTGGCTTCACATGGCTGAGATGCAGCTGGTGCAAGCCTAATTTGGGAGGTCTGTAGGTCTGTAGGTGGGCAAAAGTGATCACAAGTTTGCGGGGCACATCATGACTGGTCTCAGTTGTTGCACGTGTGAAAGTCTCTCAGTGGCGCCTCCTGCTTTCCCAGGTTTGCCTGGGCCTGTGCCTCGACTAGCAAAGTGGGCTTGAGCTCTGACGCGTCTGAGACTAGGTCCTGGCGAAGTGGTCAGCCAAAGCTAGATGAGTGAGAATAATGGCCTTGTTGTTTCATTATGATTCGACATCTTGGATTCTCCAAGGGTTTTAACCACTAGCGAGGCAAACCATGCATAGTCATTGTAGTACTGTATGTCATAGTCAAGCACCCCCAAGCACTTCCCCCATCCTTCAGCGCCACACCAAGCAACTTCGCACGGTTCAGCGGAGGACCAGAGTAACCGGGAGGTCTCCTGATGCCCAGGACCTTGTTCCTGGGCCGCAAAGAGTGTCGACGCCAGTCTTGGTTTGTCCCTTACGGCATACTCTCATCCAGTGGCATGTTCGTGTTCCAAAGCACCATGGAATCGATGACAATCAAGTTCAATGAAGTACCTGAAAGTTTGGGATAATGTCAGCAAAACCCCAACTCCACGATCTCGCCAAGGCTCTGAAAGTTGATCCCATGCAAAGCCACAGCAATGGCAGCACTCAAAGGTGTGGCGAACAGCACCTCAGCGCCTTGGCTGCCCCCTGTGCCGCTTTGCATCTCCACAGCCTCGACCACCTCAAGTCAAATCCAAACGAGTTCACAGAATGGCTCAGAACGACTCAATGAAGCGACATAAATCCGAGCCTGCTAGTGATTTCATTGCACATTAGTACTCAAATATACTCAAATGACTTCCGGCCTTGGCGTTCTCACTGCCTTGCCATTGGGGCAATGTGTGCCCTGTGGCTGTGAAGATGGCGCCAGTGAAAAAGTCCGAGAGGTCTTTAGAGTTTGCAGTGGCCGGCACATTGGACAAAAGCACCTGCTGTGCATTGACGAAGGTCTGCAATCATTTTATGATGTGCCATGATTGTCACCTAGTTATTCAAGGCATTATCACTATCTGAGTTCATTCGGAATGGCGGCAAAAACTGGACAAGCCCGTCATGTCCGCAGGCCGCAAGCGAACAGAACAGCAACTGCAATTCAGACTTGAGGGACCCCAAACGACTCCAATTGGAAGGTCACCCAAAGTGGCCTTTCGCGGAAGGAGGTCCTTGGCGCTCTTGGAATCCTGGCCAGGGGGAATGTACAACCAAAATGCTTGGCAGGGCGGCATATGGGTGCCCGGTGCCCGGTTGCACCACTTATATACACACCAAATCTGGGCAGGTCAACATGATGTATGCTCGAAACTCCAACCCGCACCCTGAACAATACCCGTGTGCCAACCAAAACATTGGACTTGACACTGTTGAATACCGACTGCCCAGATCAGCCCGGCCTCGGCTTGGCTTTCCAGTTCGGCTGGAGCTGAGGCTGGGGTTGGCATGCTGGCTTTGCCTGCTGGGACCCGCCGCTTGGTTACAATGAAGGTCACAGGTCCATGAATGTCCATGAATGTCCTGGTCTTTTCCATGCGAGCTATGAAGTAAGAATGATTCAGAAGATTCGTTCTCGACTGTCAAGTCCATATGCTACGTATATACTAGCTGACTATCTTTGTATATATATATATAAATTTGCTAGGATATGCTAGGAATTTAGTATACGTTCGCATGAGGTCCAGGAGCCTGCAATAGCTGGCCGCTCACCCCGCCGGCGCTTTTTCCATGGAGCGGCTTCTGGAGCCTCTTCCGCCTACATCCCATTCCCAGATCGAGGTTCAAGAAACGCAAACAGTCTCCGCATTCGACCCATCCTATCCAACTTTCTGTATATACCACACTTTGTTTCTTTCGTTCTCCCCAATTTTTTTCGTCTTTCGGCCTGGGGTCTTGAACGCAACTACGTACCGCAAGGAACCTAATAGAAATGGCCTCCACCCAAATAGCATCTATATTATATATAGTAGCGATGGCCTCCAACGTACTAGCGATGGCCGCGATGGCCTCCAATGCACTAGCGATGGCCGCGATGGCCTCCAACCTCCTAGCGATGGCCTCCAACCTCCTAGCGATGGCCTCCAACCTACTAGCGATGGCCTCCAACCTACTAGCGATGGCCTCCAACCTAATACAAGGAACCACACCGACTCACTTAGTGCTGCACTTTGCTGGCCTTGGGAGAAACCGGTGAGGCTTCTCTGACTGGGCTATGCGACGGAGGAGCCATCGGCGCCGCCTGAGGTCGCAACGTTGTTGTTCCTTCGGTCATGATGTTTGGGAACTGCCAAGTCATCGACACCAATGCAAGTCAAGTCACGGGCATCTTGGGTTTAGATTCCAGGGTTGGAGGCTCCTCGGCGGCCAAGGATGGCATCTCTTGTTACATGATCACTGAGCATCCAGTGTGCAAATCTACGAGGTATATATATATATAACTCTTGGCGCAAGGTTGACACCCCTGCCTCAGCCTGCACAAGACCATCTGCCTTGAAGGGAGGCGCCTTGGGAGGCATCACCGGTCGGGCCTGGCCAACTGCAGCCCGAAACGAAGCTACTGATGTTGCCTTCACAAAGCAGTCCACACATGGGTGACACCTCCTTTTCTGAAAAATTAGGAGTCTTGCTCTGACATGCTCTTAGTCTGGGCCTTGATGGGCACCTCTTCCAGTGGTGGTGGCACAACCACCGAGCGTTTTGGCTCTGGTGGCGCCTTGATTTCCACCGGTGCTGGCAAAGATCCCCTTAGTCTTGCGTGTTTTCACAATAGTCCCAAGGTCGCACTTGCAAAACTGGGCAGCATCTGCCATTGATTTACGTTCAATACTCCAAGCGTCAATCACACCCGTCAAACAGTCAAACACTGTAATTACATGTAATTACTGTCTTGGACTGGCTGGGCGGGCGGCCAACAAGAATATCCAACGTTTTTGCAACGCGCTTCATCCAAGGCACAGCTTTTTGGCAGCGGCTTTGAGAGTCTCCGGCAATGAGCCCAGGCCCAGGCTCTGGTTGAGGGATTGGGCCCGTCGCTGGTGGCCGGCATGCAGAGCCCGCTCCAGGTGTCGCAAGCGATGCGACTTGAAGACCAAGGCCAGCTGGCTTCGAATCTGCACCAGAATCAGAACAGGACTTGAAGGATTGGAAGAGACCGCCGTGAATCAATCGGCAAAGAAACGTTGGAAATCGATGTTCTCAAATCCGCCCCTCCTTGTTCTGCATCAATTTGTACCTCTGCCCTTCAGGCGGGTTCCGCTCGAAGTTCGGGGGCTTTCGCAACCCGTCCTCGACCAGTTCAATCACGGGCAAACCGAACCCAAATCATGGGAAATTGGTCCAGTCACTATTAATCAGATAGGCCGTGCCGTCTCTCTGTCCAAATATTTTGGCCAGTATGAATTAGCCCCATGCTCTGCAACATGCAGTGTGTGCTACAGTTTTCTGCAATGTTCATCGCACCGCTACAAGTTGTAGCCGCTACAAGCCTGGACTAAACATACCCCATCCTCCAAGCCTCACTCACAACAGCCTGTGCACGCCAGCAGGGACATCGACATGCTGAAAGAAACTGTCCTTCTCCTCCGGCTCCTCGCAACTAATCTGACGGCCATCAGAGCCCCAAAAGCACCACCTGCAAGTGTAAACAATGTGCTCCGGATCTGTGAGCAATTGTGAAAAAATCTGATGAGCACG
Organism: Durusdinium trenchii; assembly: GCA_963970005.1. NCBI lineage: Eukaryota > Dinophyceae > Suessiales > Symbiodiniaceae > Durusdinium > Durusdinium trenchii. The sequence continues at coordinate 942,497 of CAXAMN010017335.1, forward strand.
ACTTTTAATCCAATAATGAATTGCGCGTTAATTTAATTGATCTGAAGAAGGCCTCAACCTACAAGTGTTGGATAGTTGGGATTGGCCGATCAATATATAAATGGCACTATGCTACTGCATCAACGGCATTGAAGCTTCTCACATCAAAAGTTCTTATCCAAGTGCCAAGATACTCATTGGAAAGGGGGCATGGGTACTTCTGAACCGAGAAATTTGTGCTCGAGCTGTTCCTTAGCAAGGCAGAAGCGCAAACTAACCCACACTCTTGCTCACTGGAAGCAAGTCCAAAAAGAATTATATAGTTTCGATGTTTCTTCATCGGTCTTACAGTTGCAAGCGTGGTTGATCTGCAAAAGCCACAACAGTTGCTGAGTCCTCTCGGCCTTTTTCTCCCGACGAGCAACCTTTGGCCGAAAGCTGGAATCGCTCACGGTGAAAATTGGAGTAGAACGCAGCTGTTCATGAGTGGCTGGCAAGGGATTCCAAAGGAAAGTCTCAGGTTGCGAATCCAGTGGGCTTTGGGCTTCCAAAGAGTTGCAGGGCCAGCCCAGCCCACAGACTTCCAGACTTCCACACTTAAATGGATCTATTGGAGTTCAATTTGGTTGACCAGCACTTGTCAATCTCCACCACTTCAAACTAGGATCTGCAGATTCTGTCGGCTGCACCATTGGTCACTTCCCTACGATTTCGCTGGATAGTGCCTTGCACCGAAAATCGAAGATCCCACCCGCACAGATGTCGACCCTTCGCGGATCGCATTCTCATAGTCGGCACCTTGCTGCTTGGGATTGGGCGCAGCACAGATTTTTGAGGCTGACTTGTGTCTTCAACCCGAAGAAAAGCGGGAGAAAACCTGCAGTCATTGGGACGTTGCATAAACGCAACATGCCAATCCCCTGACAATTTCGGTAGACACCCGGGTATCCCCACGCTATAGATATAAATCGGTGACCCGAGCTTAAACTCTATAGGAAAATAACATCTCTGATTGCCAGGGCACTTACCAAAAAATCAATACAAAGAAAGTCGTGTCTCTATACAATCAGGGACCCCTGGTTTGCATTTAGATCCTGGCGCAAAAAATAGAACTCCGATGAAATGTCCGATCAATTGTGCAAATGACATCTCCGATGACATCTTTGGCAAATAACCCGATGAATTGTCCGATGAGTTTTGTTTACAAACAGTTTCCTTGCCGGAACATATTTTTGAGGGTGAGGGTGTGGGGTGAGATCTTTGAAGGTGACGGATGTGGATAGGTGCATACAAACATCCCCATGTACACAAAGAAAACCAAACAACTCTTTATATAATTTACGTCAAAGGGCATTTCTCTATAAAATCTCCACCCCCCTGTCTATATCACAGTCTGAATAGCATCAAGCGATTCTCTATAGACACGTGATATCCAAGTATCTCCTTCTATATTCTATAATTTCTATATCAACCAAGTGTGCTCCATAAAAGGTGTTTTCCTTACCCGGGCATCGCGATTGTAACATGATGCATGCCAAGTGCGAACTAGGTGGGTTCAAAGCCTTGGGCTACGGGGCGCTTGTCTTTTCTGGTGGCAGCAATCGCTACATATGATGCACAAGCCTTCCCTTGAGGATGGCTGAGAAAGAAACTACCCACACATTCATGTTTTGCCTGAAGCGTGCATCTTGCAAGCGCACACGGTCCGCAGCTTATTCATGCTACGTTGTTTTCGGATAACGAAGGAAGTTCACAGAACCAGTCTCTGGTTCTTGCGCTTTGTAGGCGTTGCCCAAACCCAAACCAGCCCGTTTGAATGTCAAGGTGCTCATGCCCATCGAAAGCTCCAAGGCATCTGTCTCCACCCCTATAGCCGCCGCGGCCTTCGGCTGCACGTCAGCGGAACTGTAGTCTACATCAGTCTATATCATTCCATATCGACCGACCCTGTGTGCACACAGGAAAACATACTTCAGCTGGGCACTACTTTGGGCACTCCGTGCCCCAGGCTCTCAAAGGTTTGAAAGAGACACTCGAATGCCGCCGAATACCTAGAAGAAGCCTAAATGAAAAGTTTGCCTGAGCAATAAGGGCAGTATGCAATACAGTCCAACCACCCCCAAGGCTGCACAGTCTGAAGTTCCAGTCCCAGTATCAAGTCTCGGCAAGGGAACGATCCACGAACAAAGCTGCACGACTGTCGTGCTCAAAACCGCTGCAAAGGCTAGACAGTTGTTCTGGTAACAAAAGGGGCAACAAAACGGTACAAAAGGGCCCAAAAGGAATTGAATGGTCATCACAGCAGGTACGTCGCTGGATGTCTCCAGCGAACAAGAATCCAAGACACACAAAAAACGAGCAAGCCAAGTTGGCCACAGAAAGAAATGGAGGAATTAAAGAGCCGGTTGCATGTGGTTGCACTGTTCATTTGCACCATTGTTCTGGGGCTTCACAAGAACCAAATATACACCGACCGTGATCTGGGACACTTCACTGGACACGTCCATACTGTGGTCTCCAAGGAATTGATATGCTTGCCTAATCTTGCCTATCTCAATTTCTGTAGGGATGACAGAATCTGATAGAACTATTCATGGAAATGCGTGGCAAATGGGCTGCAGGGCATGGCAGCAGAACTTGGCAGAACCATGCAGGGGGTCGACGTCTGATTCGGTAACCAAACGGTCTGATTCGGTAACTATGATTCGGTAACCAAAAAGTGCTGATTCGGTAACCAAAACGTCTGATTCGGTAACCAAAACCGCTGATTTGGTAACCAAAACCGCTGATTCGGTAACCAAATCCGCTGATTCGGTAACCAAAACCCGCTGATTCGGTAACCAAAACCGCTGATTCGGTAACCAAAGCCGCTGATTCGGTAACCAAAGCCGCTGATTCGGTAACTAAAACTGCTGATTCGGTAACCAAAGCCGCTGATTCGGTAACCAAAGCCGCTGATTCGGTAACCAAAACCAGGAAACCAAAACCAAAAACATTTCCAAAAGAAGAAACTGATGACCCGGGCAGTAGTAGTAGTAGTAGAAGAAGAAGTAGTAGATGGTGGTAGCGCCACCGATGCAAAATCTCTCCGCGTAGCAACAGGAGAAACGTTATTATCTTGGCCATGATTCCCCCCCACCCCCCCACCCCACACTCCTCCTGCCGTCCGCCACTAATTCTTAATTGAATGAACGTAAAAGCCCTTTGCATCCACATGGAACGTTATTATCTTGGCCATGAACCCCCCCCCCAC
>CAXAMN010017335.1:946775-973517 GCA_963970005.1 Durusdinium trenchii
CCCCCTCACTTCAGCAAACAGTGAGGCCCGCACCGCCCCACCCTATAGACTAGGTAGAACGTGAGGAGAAGACGACGACAACGAACGACCCTTTCCCGCCTTCTTCTCCAAGGTTCTCACCAGGGATCCTGCCAGCGCAGTTGACCTTTCTTGGTCTTCGACTTCTCGCCAGCGTCTTTGAAGGAAGCTTGCTTGGCCTCTTTCGAAGTCTTGTGCAAGCGCAGCTCCTTGTCCAGCTCTCCCGCCTTCTCAAGAAGACGGTTCATGACCAGGAAATCCAAAGCCTCGAACTGGACGTCGATGCGCCGTGCCTCATCGAAATCTTCGAACCTCTCGTTCGTGAGGTCGTCCGCCTCCTGGTTTTGCCAGCGTGGGACCCATTGTAGGTCCAGATCAACTCCCCATTATCCAGCTGTGTAGCCAATTCCATGGCCACTATGCTGAGCGGGAACTTGCTGCTTCCAAACCTTTTGAGGACATGAGTATTGCCCAGGTTGTCAGTCAAGGCCGTCAAGGTGATCTTTGCCTCTCCTTCTGCCCACTCTGCACCTGGAGCGAACACCATGACTGCCGCCAGAACACCAATCAGCTCCAACGTCGCAATCGACCTGAAGGGGTCACCCTTCAGGTACGCCCAAGCCGCGTTTCGTCGGTTCAAGCGAAAGGAGAACCATCGGGCCTCGCTTGGGCGCTCCGTCCTCCACGACTCCCAGCCGCCAATGACAATTTCTTCACCAGCCGCCTTGGCGTCCACACGAAATATGTCAGCGGGCGCAGCACGCAAGGGCTCGAGTGCCCGAGTCGGCCTACGTGCCACCTCCTCCCTCACGTACTCCAGGAGTATGACCACAGCGTCCGGGAACTTGGCATACGTTCCCCCTGCCAGTGTAGCTGACCAGGAAAACAAGGGTGCCAGAAACGGACGCACGTGCCGCAGAGCGCCCGCAAGAAAGGACAGCCTGCCCAGAACAGATTTGAGCTCGCGCCCAACCACTCCTCCTTGGGCCAGCTTCTCATCTATCCACTTTTGTATCCAGGCTCTCTTGGATGCATTGATGCCCCTCTCGAATGTGGCCACGTTGAGGGTACCCGATCCAGTCAACCTCAGCGCCGCCCCGTACCTTCTTCCAGGTAATGGGGATCTCCAGCAACTCATACAGGAACAGCCACATAAGCAACTTCTTCCAGAAGCGTTTGCCTGTAGCCGTGAGCCACCCGTCATCCGCATAGATCAAGTGCAAGAGGCCCATGTATCGCCCCATGACCCGATGACAGCTCCTCACCGCTACCCCTATAGATCGCCCGAACCAGTAAGCTGCACTGGCGATCCCGAACGTGCCTCGTGTGTGCACGAAGATGTCGCCCGTCTCCTCGCCAGGCAACCTGAAGGCCTGCATACCCCAGTCCTCTTCTCGAACCGGGATCAGCTTGTGGGCGCGGGCGATGTCATAGAGAACCGAGAACCTGACCACCTCCTGACATTCCCGCTTCTCTTCCTCCACCTGTCTCAGCGCAGCCGCTGCGTCGTCAATGAGTGGGAATCTCATCCGATCTCTAACCCGGATGCGACGATTGACGTCCACGCTGTAGGTGCCATCGTGGATCAGCCTCACCTTCGTAGTGCCCACCTCCTTGGGAACTGCTCCCAATGCAGCGACCGCCAACCTTCCTCTGAGCTTCTTCTTCGCCTCCTGCTCACTAAGACGAAGGATAGTTCCTTTGTCCACCTCCTCCAGGACCTGCCTCGCAATGTCTCCGGCGTTTTCTTCGGCCGAAACATAGTTCTCTGCTAACATGTCATGGAAATCCTCCTCGGTCTGCTCAACTGTCCACTTCTGCTTCTCCTCGTAGACCTTCGGGGTTCTAGGCAGTTCTTCGTCAACTCCCAGTGGAACACCCACTGAGGCAACCTCCTCCAAGAACTCAAAGCCCTCGTCGCCCAGCACCTCCGCAAATGCCCTCAAGCGCCTGAAGTTGATCTCCGTGACACGGTCCGACGACCTTCTCTCCGGATCGGTGCCTCTCTCCTTCAACCACAAGTCCAGGCGCTCACGGAAGCCATATATCTCACCGCCGAAGGGCGTGCCCCCCACCTTGCCAGCTGCCGTAGCCCAAAACAACTTCTTGGCCTTCTCCTCACCTTCCAGTTCTATCCAGTCCTCGAAGGCTTTCAAGCACCATCTGGACAGCTCACGGCCCCGCTCTGTTGCAGGAGCCGTTCTTCGACCCACCGGCCACCTCCCCGGTGAGCATAGCCCCGCCCCATCGTGAACAGGACGCAGGTCTCCTTTGTATCTCGTCTGCATGGGAGGGCCCAGGCCCGGACGTCCCCCAGCACGGCCTCCCGACCACTGCTCAACGTTGCATCACCACCACTGCTCAATGTTGCATTGCTCAACGTTGCATCGCCGCCACTGCTCAATGTTGCTTTGCTCAATGTTGCATCGCCACCATTGCTCAATGTTGCTTTGCTTGCATCGCCACCACTGCTCAATGTTGCTTTGCTCGACGTTGCACTGCCCCCACTGCACAATGTTGCTTTGTCCAACGGTGCTTCGGCAACAGATGAAGGAGGCTCCTTCCGGGCCCTCTTGACCTCCCCCTCTTTAGTGAAAGAGGGCCCGCTTTTGCGAGCGGCCAAAATTGCCTCAGCGATGGCTCGATCCATTGGCTCAGGGTAAATTGAGGTTGCAGAAGTCCGAAAAGTGTCGTCTTCGAAGCCTCGAGCCAGAGTGACCGTGGGACGACAAGTGCAGACATCCTTGGCTGGACCGATGTAGCGCCCCAGAGAGTCGAAGACCGGCCATGTATTGGGCCCCCAAATCCGCAAGGCCGGCAGATTAGTGATCAGCCGGGTTGGTTTGCGATAAGGTGCGCTCCAACAACACTGATTGAATGCCACTGTAAACAGCTGCAATGCACCATGAGGCTTGACTAACTGTCGGAGCTCGGCCAACTGCCAATGCCGTCCTCCTCTCTCCAGACGACACCGAGGTCCTCGGGGTGTTCCCCGAAGACTCGAACCTGCTCGCCGGTTGCAGCGTGTGGATGTGCGTCCAAGACCCTGAGAACCTCTAGCATGAACTGAATCAGCACATTGCCCAGGTCTGCGTCTCGACGATGACGTTGAGACAGCCAGGGAAATCCCCATGGATGCTCTCGAGAGCGAATGGCCGGAGGGCCCCTGCAGTTGGCGCCCCGCACCCTGCTCCAAGTGGAGCAGGGGGGAGTGATGAGCACGACATGATAATGCCCTTGTTCAAGCTCTTGCAACAACCTCTTCTGAAGGGACTTGTCAGCTAAGTCCCACTCCGGTGAATTCTGGATGTCAATCTCGTGCAGCTCGAATTGTGTCTCTGTCTGCTCTGCTCGATCTTGCAAGAAGGTAGCCACTGAAGCTTTTCGCTGGGCCCCGCTAAACAGATAGAGCACCCTGCATATCCGTGTGCCCCTCGTTGTGCGAACCTCGCCCGGAGGAGTTGGGGCCTTTCCCCCGGGCTCATACTTTCAAGCGCTCTTGGCGCCCTCGGCCCCCGCACCGGCCGTGTCCTTGCTCTTGCCTGAACCGTCACATGCATGAGCTGGATGGCTGCCAAAGCATAGCTGGCAAACGTGAAGTCGACCGCATTGGAATCTGCAGCGCTCTCGTGGGTTGTTCCACTTCCAGCAAATCTGACGGCCATCTGGCGTGCGGTCGTGCATCTGCTTGCCCTTCTTGCCTTTCGACTTGCCTCCTCTTTTGCCCTTTCCTTTGCCCTTTGGCTGATCATGGTAATCAGTCGCCCAGGTGCTCCACGATCGTGGGGGACTCCTCGAGCGATGATAATCGCCTCTGCCTGCACTCGCTGTGCTGCTGACCTGCGAGTAGACATTGGGCGTAAGGAAATAGCGCTCTTTGATGGTAGTGTCTGTCATGGCTTCCTTCAGAGCATCTGCCAATGTCGCCCCTTCATTGGCCAGCTTGTGACCATCTGGCGCCTCACCTGGAAGTCGTATTACAAGACCAGCTCGAATTCTGGAGATGCTATGACTTCTCCATCCTTGTTGCGTGCTTTGAGGCCAAGCACGTGATCGCCAAGCATCAAATCCAGGTACTTGAGGAAGTGCTGTGGCTGCAGTCCCTTGAGGCTCGCCTTCTGTGGGTATTTCAACTGGGCCAGAAGGTAGGAGTGCGCCACCACCGACATCCTCTTGCGAAACTCCTCGGGATTGCGGGGTTTCTGGCACTCCCCGTATCCCTTCTTGATCTTGAGGGTCCCCGTGCCTTTCTCCACGGTTGCCCCCAAGATATCCGCCTCGGCGTCCTCCCGGCTCAGGAACTGAACCAGGCTCATATTTTTCAACTCCCCTTGCTCGATCTGGTCAAAGACTTGCTCCAGGGTTGATGAAGCCGGTGTATTCCGATCTTCGAGCTTGACTCCATGAACCGTCTGAAACTTCACAAGGAGCTCCTGGATCTCTACCTTGTTCAAGGCTCTGGGGATGCTTGCCACCCCGGCTTCCGCTTCGGCCTTGTTGCGGACTGTGATCCTTGTCGATGCCGACTCCCATGTGTCCACCAGCGAAGCAATCTCGACGACGTCTCGAGCCTCATCGAGTGACAGTACGTCTGTGCAGAACCTCCTCAGTGCTGCCCTGTCATCTGCGATTGTGCTCATTCTGCTCATGGTGCGTACCTTCGCCACTGCAAGCTTCGCCTGGATGACCTCGTCGACCTCCTTCACTTGCAACAGTCCGTGCAGGTCGGCATCAATGAGCGCAATTGCATTGCGTCTCCTCTCTTCTGTATCGTGCCCGATCCCTGCCATGATCGAACACGTTCACACGCCGGCCCTCCTCTCGCCGGCGCGCTCCCGACCCCTCCTTCGGGCCGAAACCCTTCAAGTTCTCTTGCCTGTCAATTCCAACATGTCGGCTGATACATGCACAAATGTCAACCCTCATGACAAATGAAACAGCAAACGCAAGCAACGCTCTCAAACAAGTGACAGACTGCAACCCTCGAGCCTTCTCCTCTCAAACGACCGAACCACTCTAGAGTAGCTAGCTAAATCCTCTAGGGCACGGCAAAATACCAGCGTCACCCCTTCATTCCGAGCGCGCCTCTCACTCCCTTTCTGCCGCACCCACACCCCTCGTGCGGTTGCTGATGTCTCTGGCTCCACGGGATGAATTGCCACTTCTGTCCAGTCTCACCCCGTGCTGTCCTCCTCCGTGTCCGTCATCTCGGACGAGGAAACTTCTCCCGAGGAATCGTCCCCGAGAGCTCCGGCTGCCTCCGTGACTCCGCCACGAAAACACTGTCTACAAGCCTTATGATAGGCAGATGAGCTTGGGACTTCGTCTCCAAGAACCTCGAACGTAGCGTAGTGCACTCCTGGATGTCTGTGGCACTCGCCTACCCTGTGAGGCGTCTTGGTCTTTGACCGCCCCACCACACTGACTACAAACTTCCCCGCTAGTTTGTCTAACGGGGTCACGTCCTGCCCATCGCTCTCAGAATCTGCCGCCACCTCATCAACAGCGGCGGCTCCGTCGTGCTCTGCCTTCACCTCGACCGTGTCGTCCGGCTCCTGCACCATGATGATCGGACCCGTGGTGGTCCAGTTCGGCCTCAGGCATTGCCGTGCAGCGCCCTCTCCTGGCATGAAAGTCATCAGCCTCATCTGCTGTTCATCAATCTCGTTCTGGCTGTACGACATCCCTTTCATGCGCTGTTCAACCAACTGAACCACCGTGGTCTCGTCAAAGGGGTCTGAGTTCGACATGTTCTCCTTCACGAAGGTAGCCAGTACTCTTTGGCAGCGAAGGACGTTTGTCCTCACATTCCTCTCATAGCCTTCGTCCGCCTCCGGGCGCCAGCGGCCGATCATGCGCCTCACATCCTCGGGGATCCGCGCTGCTTGAGCCCAGGTGCGGATGGTGACCCGCTCGCTATGCTCAGTCCATAGCACCCCAATTCCAGGCACTAGCACGGAGCACCTCTCCTTCCCCGTGCCCACCTTCAGCTCGTTGAAGAGCGCCTGGGACATGGTCGATGCGATCGGGTAATCGACCACCTTCCGGACGAAGCCGCTCAAATTGTGATTCGGCCAGGGCAACATGAAGTCTCTCATCAACAGGCCCGATTCTGCTCCTAGCTGATTCCAGAGCTTCCATCCGATCTTGAGCCAGTCCCTTTCGGCGATCCATGCATCGCCGCTGATGTAGACAGGCAGAAGGATCACACGCTTTCCCGGGCCCGAAGTCTTTGACCGGTCAATGACCCCCTTCAGGCCCCAATCGTTCATCTCGATCGAACGGTTCGGCGTGCCCTTGGTGTCATCGAACCTCATGCCAGTCCACAGCTTGAACAAACGAAACCAGGCGTAGACCCTTGAGTAGGGCGTGGCCCCAGTGTCGCACACATGCGACTCGAATGCCACCACCAATGCCACGGGCAGGATCAACGCCTTCTTCGCCGGCTTCAGCCCCACACTCTGGAGACGTAGCGCCGCCTCCTCCAAAGCGTTCTTCACTGCCGGCGCCCTGCAGATTTGCTCCGACTCCGACACTTCACCTGCGTACTCCAGGAACATGAGCGACTTGTACACAGACTCCGGGAAACTCTTTGCGCAGGGTTCCTCCACCATGGCCTCTATGAACTCTGCGAAGCACTCGGGACTGCCAGGCCAGCTCTCGTGGAACGCTGCCTCCAACCATCTGGCTGCTTTGCCCCACGTCTTGACATGCTTTCGCAAAGTGTTCGCGCGGCGTCCTTTCGCCACGCGGATCATCAGCGCATCCTCGCTGGACCTTTTCGCCACCGGGAGACCGGCCTTCTTGACAATGTCCTTGATCTCCTTCACCCACCGATCACGTTCTTGTTTCTCGGCGAGTTCACGCAGTGCCACATCGCTGGAGGCGATATGCAATTTCATGCTAAGGCGTGTGGGCCACCTCGACCGCTTTGCAGATCCAACCAGCTCCACTCTGGCGGACACATCGTCCTGAACCACATTCTCGAAGGCCCTCCTTCTCACTGCCCTCTGATGGGCAATGTGTGCATCCATCAAGTCTTGTGCACCTCTCTTCGCTTCGACCAGCCGGATCGTCTTTGCTCGACTGTCGGCTCTTTTCACCAGATCTTCTAAGACCTCACGGCGGGGAGCGAAGCTCTCTTCCACTTCCTGAATGCGCCACACCATCGCATCCAGGACGCTCCTTTCGCAGCCGTCCAGGGTGGCAAGGCGGGTCACCGACCAACCCGCCTTCTCCACCACGCCGATCTCCCATTGCGAGAGACCGGCCAGGCTGCCCACCAAAGCCAGCTCATCGCTGGCCTCCATCGCGGCAACGCTGGACCCCCTACGCAGCTGCAAAGGGGGCGGTTTGGGCCGCGACTTCCCGGTCGTTCCGTGACAAACGGTGTGCTTCGCACAACTAGTCATATAATAGTCTAGGAACCAAATCATTAGTGCGAGCGCTTCGTCATTCCTTGAAGATGCTTGAGCTATCCTGCGTCCTACCTAGAAGCTAATTTAGCCTAGTAGGGAGGGGGGAGTGGGCTAAATTGGGTTTGGATTCGGTGGAGAACTTCACCCGTCTTCATTCATTTCAAGCATCCTCCTTCTTGACTTAAAGGCTCTGGCAGCTAGCAAGACAGCTTCTGGTCAAGTGACAACAAAATTGTGAAGGCCCAAATTGCGCACAGAACTCACTAAAAACATTGCGCAAATCTGATCCATACTCTCTCAACATTGCCGGAGAAACTCGCCCCATCGGCCAACTGAGATTATATAGGCTCTGTATTGCAATCTCTATCAGATCATCCACTAGTAGCTAACAGCTACTAGTAGTAATGCACTTGTTACTAGTAGCAATGCACTTGTTACTACGCAACATTGGAGGGGGCCATGCTTTACCTAAGCCTCAACTTTGTCCAGGGCACTACTGTATAGGTGAATGTTGCTTCTCCGAGCAAGGTTGTCGAGTCTGCCTTGAACTCACATCAGGTGGGGCACCACTACCGGTTGAGTTTCTTGCACACTTCCAGGCAAAATCGATTCATTACAATTACCCTTTGGCCCAAGAAAAGTGGACGCCAGAGTCTTGAAACAATTGGATTCAAACTCGCTGGCCCTGAAGGAGTTTTAGTAGCTTCTTGCTCCTAGTAGCAAGGCCAGGAGCCACTAGTAGCGTCCTTGCTCCTAGTAGCGATGCCCTTTGCTCCTAGCTTTTTGTTGCTAGGTTTCTTTTGCAAGTATTTGCGACCCACCCAAACATCCTGGACCACCGATGATGGACACAATGGATTTCGCCAGCATACAATGACAAATGGTTCGACAACGGGAAAGCCAGCCCACTATGTTGCTAAGTCAAGTGTCTTGGTTTCTTCACCGCTGGAATTCACTTGCACCATCACTCCGAGGGGTCTCTCAGGGTAGGCTGCCTTCCACGCTTTGTCGACAGTTCGAGCCAGCTTTTCACTGTCGATTGTCCTCAGTGCAGTTGTGAGATGGAAGGAACAAAGAAAGAAAAGAAAATATGAAGGCAATGGGCAATGTTAAGGGGGCCCTGTTGATCCTTGCCTTCTTATGTTCTTTTCCATCTGTCTTTCCACAATTCACCTGCTCAGACTTCTTTCAACCTGCATACTTGTCTTCACTCAATGAAGTTGGCCCAATATATAGCCAGCAGTTGTATGCAAGATTATATTATTATATTCAAATCCTTGTTCTTGAAAGCCTTGTGGCAAAAGTTGATATAGCTGTTAACCCCAAGCAGAACAATCAGAGAGTCCATTGGCTGAAAATCTCCTACTTGGGATGTCACTTGCTGTAAAGCTGACGGAAATACCCCCAACCTTTCAAGCCATGCAGCTCGAGGCAGGTCAAGCCAGGACAGCCCTTGACCAACATCCCAACTTTGTTGCCTCAGTGCCAAAGCGTCCCAAGTGAAGTTTTCTGGCAAGTGGCATGTCCTGGCTTGGGCTTCTTCAGGAATAATCTCAATCCACGTAACTTGTTGGTCATAGGATGTCTTAGGTGGAGCTTAGGTGTCTCACAAGGTTTTGCTCCTAGATGCTGTTTGCCAAGGCACTCTGCAAATGCCCAATGAAGTGCCACTGCACATCCGCCGGCATCTGAGGGGATTTCTCTACCAGCTCTTGAACGTAGTTTTCGCCAAAATGCCCTTGGCTGGAGGTGGTCTTGTTCCAAAAGAACACCCACCGAAAACATCTGCTCCAACATCACCTAAGAAACCTTTCTACCGAATTGCTTGAGATTCCTGAATAAAATTATCACCGCACATCGTATCTGGCATCAAACTGCGTGGCAAATGGCAAATCTATGAATGTCCGCAACAATCATTTCTGGATCTCACATCGGTATTTGTCAGCTTTGCTCTAGTTCTAGATACTTCATATGTCACAGGCGGTGGCAACCCGGGATCGACTTTTCTTCCAAGTTTCGATGTCCTGCATCGTATGCCGCTTTAAGATCCTCCAAGCATTGAAACTCCGCATTCTGATTTGCCAGTGACAGGTCAGCAATTTGGATCACTCGGAAACTGGGTGCCACAGCAAGTGCACAACAACTCCATGGGTGCTGAGTGGGGATATCTACACCTGCTGCGTGCAGTGGAGCCCTTCAAAACAATAAAAAGGACATCCTCCACAGGCTTCGTCTTGCTGACCGCCACCAACCGCACCGGTGCTTCTGGCGTAGTCACCGCGGCAGCACGCGCAGCGACAGCACCACGCACCTGGAGATTGGGATCTCAAAGTTTGTGCTCTCCTCGATTCAACTTGCAATCAGAAATGATCCATCCTACAAGAGCGCATGTACGAGTGCGACGAGGTACAATGGGTCCAGAACGCTCAACACTGCACTCTCACTCTCACCCTCCGTGTCTCTCTCTCGCTCTCAGCGAAGCCCGTGAAAAACACGCTAGGTCTGGCCTTCTCCTGCACTTGTGCCAGCTGCTCTGGGATTCCCATTGCGGCTAAAGCACGAAAACCCAAACGCATCGGCTCGTGGGCGCAAAGGGCGGGTGTTTCACCCAGCTGCGCCCGCTGAGCCAGTGGCAGTTTGTCGTTCACATCCCCAGGTGTGTGTGTGTGTGTGTCAACACCTGTTTCCAAGGTTCGTGCCCGGTAAGTATGCACGCAGCAGGTTTTACTTGAAGAGAGGATGCTACTAATGGTTTCTGGCCTTGCTACTAGGAACAAAAGGCCGCTAGAGCCAAGGGCATCGCTACTAATTAAGAACAAAGAGGCAGGAACAGGTATGCAGAAAAAACAAAAGAAAAAGAAGCAGGGGGCCACCGGGGTCCCAGAGGAGCGGTGGCCAACGAAGACCTCCTTTGGGACCAGCATAGACGCACCTGCAATTTTAGTAACTGCTTAAACCGCTGTTCTGTGTCTGCTAGGTATTCAGTAAAGCGGCTAGTGCATAGGCGGTCTGCTAGCTATTCAGTAAAGCGGCTAATGCATAGGCGGTCTGCTAGGTATTCAGTAAAGTGGCTAATGCATCTTCCGCAGTCGAGTGAGAAACTCTTTTGTTAAAACACCTGCAAGTGCTTGGACCTTTCGCCTTGCCGTTCCCTCGCCTTTTTTCCACTTGGGAATAGGTTAACTGCAAACCAATGTCAGAGTGTGAACCGCTCAGTCGTCCCACTTGGGTGCTGGGTGTGATCCTCCGCAAGGAGGCGCCTTTTTCACTCCGGACTATCGTGTAACGGACACAACTGTTTCCTGCATGCGTTGGATTCTCTTAACTGAATTGGTCTCACTACTGGATTCTCAAAACACGATGCCGTCGGGCCCACGACTTTTCTCCACCTGTACTTTCATTTGATGGATTCCAACTTCTTTCGCTGCCAGTGTTCAGTTTCAAGTTCAACTTCAAGACCTTGTTTGGGACCAGTGAAGCTACTGTCCAACTTCCATGACTTTCACCCATGCGGTTTTTGAGGTACATGTCGCAGGGTCACCAAGCTAGCAGTTAGGTAGCTTTTCTTGTTGCATGCGCTTGTCATGCTCTTGGGTTCTTTCTCTCTTTCTGTTGCATTTCGTTTCTTGAGGCCTTTCTTTAGGTTCCAGGTGCCTTTCCGACAAGGGTGCGCCGGCCCTAAATCGGCTTTACTTGAATGTCAGTGATGGCAATGCCTTCGGGCTCCCCTCCCTGCCCCTGGCCTCTGTTGCTATCCCACCTGCTATCTAGGGTTATAGAAGGAAATCGCACTCAACACACCTGTGTGTTGGTGCATTTCCTTCTATTTCTCCTGTCCTACTTCTAGCTGCCCGGGCGGTATAAGACAAAAGTCCCGCTCGCTAGCTTCTGCATGTATTTTAACGAACAGGCTTCGTAACTAGTCGGCCTCGTAACTACTCCTATCTTTCTCTCTTGCCCTCTTCGTTTTCTCTGTTTTTCTTTGTCTGTCGTTCTAAGGCTTTTTAGGTGACTAGTAATCTCCCGGCACGCCGCTATCGGCGTTGTGTGTACAAAGCTGCTGAACAAAATTGTTTAACGCAGGGGGTGCAGAGCGCCGATTGCGGCATACTGTGTGTGTCAACACCTGTTTCCAAGGTTCGTGCCCGGTAAGTATGCACACAGCAGGTTTTACTTGAAGAAAGGAAGCTACTAATGGTTTCTGGCCTCGCTACCTGGAACAAGAGGCCGCTAGAACCAAAGGCGTCGCTACTAATTAAGAACAAAGAGGCAGGTACAGGGATGCAAAAAAAGAAAAAGAAAAAGACAAAGAAGCAGGGGGCCACCGGGGTCCCAGAGGAGCGGCGGCCAACGAAGACCTCCTCTGGGAGCCCCGTAAACGTACCTGCAATTTTAATAAATAAGTGTTTAAACCGCCGTTCCGTGTCTGCTAGGTATTCAGTAAAGCGGCTAATGCATCTTCCGCAGTCGAGTGAGAAACTCTTTTGTTAAAACACCTACAAGTGCTTGGACCTTTCGCCTTGCTGTCCCTCGCCTTTTTTCCACTTGGGAATAGATTAACTGCAAACCAATGTCAGAGTGTGAACCTAATGAGGTGCAAAGTAGCAAGTGGCATTGACCAGGAAGGGGGCCTGCTAAAGAAGTTTGTTCACAAATTGCTATCATCCAAAGGCCCAGTGTAAAGGAAAATCATTGAAAACCTCTTCCCCACCAAGTAGCTGTGCCACCAACAATGCACGAACCATTTCCTCATGCCGCTGGCAGCGCATTGCCAAAGGTCGAGACTTCCTCAGCATAGGAGCATGCTCTCTATGACAAGCACAAAAGTCAAGTCTAAAACCAAATCAATCAAAGAGCAGTCATGGATCCAGTACACAATTGGCAGCACTGTTGCTTTCATGTCACATGCAATCTTCTCCCGTCTTCTCCTGTGTGCCTTGTCTTGATTCAGGCTGAGCTCCACTTGTCCAACCTTGGCTTCTTTTTCAGCTTGGGCGGTCTTGCCAAATCCACATCCTCTGGAGGAGGCCAGAATCGAACCACCTGTGGAGGCAATGTTTCCACAGTGACAAAACATATTGCTAAACTGCGCAGACTCGTTTGTTCTCTAAATGACTGCATGACTCGCAGAAGTGCTGCAGAAGGGGACCAGGCCTCTTCCCACTCACCACTTGGAAGCTTCAGGAACCATGTATCGACCCCAGCAGCTTCGATCACATGTCGTGCCTGACAGCGATCAGCGGCCCACGAATTGGTCCATGAACTTCCCATCACCCTTGTGCCAAGTGGCGGCAATCGCCGAGGCCGAGTCCCCTTTGGGCCCTGGCAGTCCGGGTTGAGGATAGTAAGGTGGCTCCTAAGCGATTGGAAAGGGCTCAAAATGATCCAACGGGTCTCTATATTGCCTACCAAATGTGTCAAGAATCTCCGGCGCTTTGTAGCTTCATTGCTGTTTTGGCTTTGGGGCATGAATTGAAGGGGTCATGAGTCATGACTGTGAACCACCATGTGTGTGTAGGTCTCGGTTTAGCAAGGCCCAATCTCCTCCTCTTGCTCTAGGTATGGATGTTCCTCGTAGGACTCCTGTCACGACGTGGGACGTGAGCAAGTCGATCCATCACGCCCTGGAATTGCCAAATCCAATCTTGGTGATGCCTCCAGACGCGATCTCCGCGATATCGGCTCTAGTGACTCTAGTGGTGCCGGTGCAACATTGGACAATGACAAACGTCCTGCAGCGGCTTCGGCTCAGGTAACCTTAACACTGTTCACAAACTCGGGAATGAGGCAGCACAAGGGCACTGGCATAGCCAAGGCTTCCATGCTGAACTGAAAGTGAATTACAACACAACAGGACTAACAATTCCAAGTTCATTGCTAAGCAACTGTGTTTGCGTTGCTGCTGGTGCTGGCAGGGACCTCAAAGTAGGTGTCTGCGTGCAGGCAGCCTACTGGATAGGAGTGCCAAACCACTGTCACAGTTTCGCTGAAAGCTTTGGAGTTCCTCTGTCACATCGCTAAGAAAGTCCCGCCATTGAACGGTTGGCACCAATTGAGCGCAACAATCAATGACACTATAGTCACTAGAAGTGAATCTGATCTTTGAGCACCACCTCTTTTAAAAGGATGCCCTCTGAAAAAAAGCAAGTGAAGTCACTTGTTCTACGTCATCTTCTCTGCAGCCACACTGCAAGGACTTCGGAGGCGGAGCCACCTAAAGAAACACACTGGAAAAAATTCTTCTGAAGTGGGCTGCTGTATACTGTCATGGGTCAGCACAACCACTTCGAAACACGAGATGTCGCATTTGAGACCCTATGCCTGCATCGGGGCCGGAGGTACAGTTGTGGGTGGCAAAGCCTGATCGAAGGTGCTTGCTTCGCTTGGGAACATGTTGATCAACTCCAAAAGATGCAAGTGCCAAACCTGCCAACTCCAGAGTTTTAGACTCCCTGTGTTAACCAATAAAGGTCTACATCCAGTGAAGTTGCCATAAGTTGCCTCGGGCTGTATGGCAGGCTGTGGAGCTGCCTGGGCGGCTGCCTGCACTGCAGCTGGTGGCTGCTGTTGCGTCGGCGACAGCTGTTGCAGCTGTGGCTGAGGTTGCGATTGTGGCTGAGTTGGCTGAGCCGCACCTCATGCGATGGTCTCAGGGGTAACGCGGCTTCTTTGCCCAAGTGCCAAGAACACTGCCTGGGATTTGGTGAGGTGTAGTTTGGGGGGAAACTCGTGGCATTTGAGTTTTTAAACTCTTGCAAACTCGAATCTCGATTCAGATTTGCCTGGCATGCTGGCCACACCAGTCATCCCCATCGATGGCATACTGGGCATTGAAGGCATGGAAGGCATCGATGGCATACCAGGCATCACTCCTGGGACTCCTGAGCGAAGTTGCAGGATGTTGGCTCAAATTATTTGATCAAGTCAAATCTTCCTAATATCCTTCCAGCTACTCACCGGCATGGTTTAAGTTCCGGATGGGGAGCCTAGCCTGGCAATCCAGGCAGCATCCCCGGCATTTGCAAACCTTGCGGCATGTTGAACAGAAAGTGTCATTCGCACACAATTGTCCAAATCTAACTGCTTCAACAAGTTGTTCAAACATCTCACAAACAAAAACTGTATATATCATCTGAATCGATCTATATAACAATTCTCACATGACCCTCTCACTTGTTCCATTGAAAGGACCTGAAGAAGAAATGCTTCATGACCCTCGCCTCCGAGCCCTGGCATCATAAGGCCTGGCAGCATACCGCAGCCTCCCATCTGAGCCATCATCATGGCCTCTGGGTGTTGCGAACTGTTCACCTACGAAGGGGCCTCCCAAAGACAACCAGATTGAGATGTGGCCTTGTGGCTGACATTGCTCAAAAATTGTCTACTTACAGCCCTATGGCGTTTCCCCGGCCTCCATTGGATTCATGGTCATGCCAAGCCCCATCGACCCAGTCATTGGATTGACACCTGGGCTCCGAGATATGCAATGCTCATTGGCCTCTCTGCATGCAACTGTTGTGATGCAAAGGCTAACTTTGTTCTCTGACTTCTGAAAGTTGTTATCTAAATACCTCTAAAGTCAACCTGAAGTCTGCGCTGCCTGCGCCTTGCAAGTTTGGACGTCCTTCAGCCTCAAAACAGCCAACGGCAATATCACTGTGCCATAATCCCGTTCGAGATGCGAACTGGGTGTCCAACCGGTTTCTCTGGCTCTGGCACCTGTGGGCTCAGACTGTGGGATCAGACTCACCACCATGGTGAACAACTTTTAAAAGCCCGAAAAATTAACATATTCTTCACATGAAGACATATGTTTTAAACATGTGAATTGGCGCTCTGACGGCGTCAGTTGAAGAAAGAAGCCTCATCAAAGGTGGGCCAACTCCAAACTCCCAAAGCAATCGTATCCTCTCCTCAAATGTTCATAGATGTGTTCATAAATGAATGCAGAGATATCCCCTTCCAGGAGATGCCCAAGCTGCTTCTCCAAGCGTTTCACTCGTTTCACCTCAGGCTGGGCACCTTCGCCTCGGGCGGCTCGTCGCGTGGCTCACTGCGCTCACGCTGGAGCTCTGGCTTCGCATCAAGGCCCGCTGCGGTGGCTGCGTCCCTGGAAATGAGTTTTTTCAGATTCCGCAAATCGATTCACACATATATCTAATACATATATACTAGCATATAATATATAATACTAATAATAGTAATGCTAACAATATATATGTATATATTATGTATATATACAGGCCAGGGCCGGCTAGGGCTGGGTGAGCGTCGATCCCATGGATTAGCAGGGATTTGTTTCTCTACCTCAAGCAGTTTCGCAGCAGTAGCAGCGCAGTGAGGCGCTCAAGGGGGGTTGACAACATTGACATTGAAAACGCAATTGAATGATGGGGGAGTTGATGCCGTACTGTAGGCTGTCCAGCCTCATCATAAACTATCCAAAACCATCATAAACCTCCCCTGTCTTACAGGAATCCAAGGTGTGTTCCCTCCGTGTTGGTCAGTCACGCTCCCAACAATGACAAAGTGTTCATGTTTCAAAGGATCACTGCCATGTGTTGTTCATAGGGTGTCGCTTCACTTGAAGTGGCTTAGCATGAGAATCAGCAAGAACCCTACAAACACTACATGAAACAATCAACATCGCTGTCAAAGCAAATTCCAATGATATGGTTTTCCCACTTTTGGGCACAACCTTCCACTAAAGCTCAACCCTTCCACTGGCTTTCCCACTTTGAGGTGCCACTAGCCTATGGATAGTAAATGTCCTTGCCTTCCCATGTCATTCCCACTTTCGCCTGTGCTTTTTCCACACGGTTCCACCATTTGCAAGGTTCTTATCCATCTTTTCCACTCTAATTGATGACACTATTTTCCAATATGTTCTCACTATTTTGGGCACCACTCTGATGGTTTTCCCATTAGAACCTGAAGGAACCTGACCTTTTCCCACAAGAATTATGAGTTTGGAACTCCTTATAAGACAGATCTAAGTTAAAAAGTTTTTAAAGTAATGTTTCTCAAGCCAAAGCTCGACATAAAGCTTACCAAAAACTTGAAAAAACAACAAATAGTCCAAATTACAGTCGAAATTCATCAAGAAGTCCAAACTAAAGTTGAAATTGCCAGATATAGGCCAAATTATGATTGCAAAGTCCAAGTTACATTTTTAAATTGCCAACTAGAATCCAAATTAAAATTGAAATTGATTCAAAGAGTCCAAATTAAAGTTGAGAGCACCAAATAATGTATAAGTTCAAGTTGAATTTGCAAAATAAGTTCGAAATTAAACTGAAATCGCTAAAACATGCTAAACTAAAATTAACATTCACAAAAAAGTTTAGTTTAAAATCGAAATTGCCAAATCTAGGCCTGAATGTTGCTGCTGCTGGCATGTCTTGGAGTCTTAGCCCTTGCCAAACTGCTTTTCTGCATCAGAACTCAAGCTGCTCAAGATTCACATTGGCAACCAACCTGGAACCAAACATCAGGTTTTAGAGTTCAGTTTCTAAAGTTTCCTAGTGAACTAGTGAAGCCTGAAGCTTAAGGCATGAACTCTAAACTCTGAACACCAGGCTCAGTGGTCAATCATTAGTATTGATTACTGTGAGTGTTTGCTGTGAAACTGTGAAGATGTTAGAGTTAGAGACCTAGGCTATAGGCTCTGCTCTGGTTTTTGGGCACTCCTCGAACGACCTATAGGAGAGGTCAAGTAAAGCAGTAAAGTAAAGCTTCAGGCTGGACCTTGGGGGCCTGGACCAAAGTTACCATTTTGGGTGTCCACCTTGACCACTATTTTGGAAAATTTGGGTGTTCACGGCCACTGTTCGTCGATTTTTTTAATTTCTGTATTTTTTGAATTCGAGTTTTAATCGAGCTTTTATTCGAGCTTTTCTCGAGCTTTTCTAGAAGAAAGCTCAAATAAAACTCAAAAATGCGAGTTTAATTCGAGGTTTGCGCGAGGTTTGCTCGAGAAAACCTCGAGAAAAGCTTGTGTATAAGCTCAGTTGAAAGCCAGTCGAGTTTAATTCGAGTTTAATTCGAGCTTTTCTCGAGAAAAACTAAACAAAAACTCAAGCAGAAGTTCAACTGAAAACACGATTAAAACTATTTTGATCTATTTTGACTTTAAAGCTCTAGTTAAACTCTGCCCTGCTGCTGTTAGCTTTCCAGTCATCAAACGTTAGGAGTTTAGGGTTTAGGGTTTAAGCTGCTAAGCTTGGGCCTCAAGCTGCTAAAGCTTCACATCAGCAACTAACCTGGAACCTAGTCAGCATTCAGGGTTTACAGTTCAATCTCTAAAGTTTCCTAGTGAGCTAGTGAAGCCTGAAGCTTAAGGCATGAACTCTAAACTCTGAACTCCGGGCACAGTGTTGCTAAAGTCACTTCTGTGACTTGTTCGCTTTCGAAAAAATGCCGGTAGCTTTGTTTCCACGTGGTTGTGTTTGCGCAAGTTTGCAGAGTGGTTTGACACTCTAACAACAAAACACTGGCTACACACACTTGGAATCTGATGTCCTTTTTGTTTCCTTCACAGCTCATGAGCGAAACATCTGGTCATTATGCATGTCCCATGGGTCAGGCCATGGAGCTCAGCCTTTAATTGGCAGAGTGAGTTGTCTGGCTAAAACAAGTCTATTCCTTTTTAGCATTGTAGAGACTTTACTTCAGATTATATTTGGACATTTGACTTTAAATTCAACTTTTCTTTTGACATTGGACTTATGTTCAACCTTTATTTTGACATTGGATTTGATTTTTGACTTTTATTTGGACCTTGTAATTGATTTTCAACTATTTTCTGTGGCTTGGACTAAATTTTCAACTTCTATTTGGACATTGGTTTTCTCTCCGACTTTTAAAACAAGCTTTTGGTGATCTAAAATCGAGGTTTGAGGTGTATCTGTCTTATAAGGGATCCAAACTCATAACACAAGAACCTGAAGTGCTCCCACAAAAAAAAGAATATTTAAAAAAAAATGAACTTGGCCCACTTTTGGGATAGCCTCCGGACAAAAAAAGTAATTACTAAAAGTTAGAAATAATGTGGACATGCTGTCCTTTGGAAAATTGTTTCTTTGAAATCATATACAGGTGTGCAAATGTGTTGAGCACTTTCCCACTTTGGGGGCACCCCTCAACCACTCCCAAGGTCCAGGCAATGTGAGTGCCGTGTGTCCAACTCAAGTCAAGTCTGACAAAAATATCATGGAAATCCCAACTCTTTCCCATGCATATCCCAGATTGGAATTTATAAGGATTTAGTCATGTTTCTTTACAGGTTTCCAACACAGTGAAGAAGTGCTCTATGAACAACCTCCAAGTGGGGTTCTAAGAATGTTGGTAAGTGTATGTAGGTGTCAACGCTAGCGTTGAGCACCCCACGAGGCTTCTTCGTTGGGCAAGGAATTCAGCAACGCTTCTTGTAGAGCAAGCTGCTGCCTTGGGTGGCATCATGGAATGCCAATATCTGAATGCCGATCACAAGAACAGTGCCACAGCCTCACACATTCAGGAGTATGTTCATGATTCTATATCGCGCGCATTGTCATAAGGAGCTCCAAAATGAATATACTGGGCCGCTGAGGCAGTGGAAATTTGAATTGTCCAAAGTGTTGATGTTCAGCTGAGTCACTTCTTGAGTTCCTCTTGACCTTCTTTGCCTTCTTTTTCGGCCTCCTTCAAGTAAGTTGGCAGTCTCATTGGAGAAACAAACAAACACTGGCTGGCTCCAGCAACACTTTCGTCCCACTGTCCTTGCCAGGCTTTTCGCCGCGCAGAAGCGAAGCCAAGGCTCCTTTGGGAGGTTCTTCTTTTGTCTCCTTGGGCTCTTCCTGCGCGTGCATCAATCATACCATGACAAATGACAGAGGGATGTGCCTCTAGTACCCTTTATGGACTCGTTTCATCTTGTGGGCGATTTTCCGTGCAAAAAGTCACCCTCGAGAACACCAAGGCTGATAACACTTCGAAGTGTTCTTCTGAGTCCTTCTTCTCCAAAGGTGGCAAGACCCAAACGGTTTCTTTGCTCTTGCGGCTCCAGTAGTAAGTGCGCCCATCTGGCGACTTCTCGCCGATCCACTTCACTTCCTCGCCCTCAGGCAGGCTCCAAGCCTGCCAGTCGTCAAAACTCCAGGACGAAAATATAGACCAAAAACATCCGAGGATAATTTTTTGATATATACCTGAGAACGGGGGGGGCGAAAGCCAGCAGCCGCCATACGAGTGTCTCTTTTTCTGGCGGGCGTCGCGGCACAAGACACATGGTCGGCAGCTTGCGAGTCAGCGGTGCCGCGGATGCGGAGAGAAAAGTATGTAATGGTGATGGAGGGAGAAGAGAAGCAAGCCGGGCAGCTGTGGGATAAGTTTGGTATGAAAGAAGTAGTGAAAGAGAAATGCGATACGTTGTATGTTGGTGTAGGCCATCATCACAAGGCAATGGCATTTTGTCACATGCAGGAAGGTATGCAGCGTATGGAAGTTGGAAGGTGACATCAGCGTTAGCGAAGGGGAAATACCGTCCGAATTCGGGTGGTGGGCTACCACGTGCGCAGGAAGACCTTCTCCATAGTCAGCGTCGCCGCATGCGAGTACGGCATGCGCTTGAAAAGAAACAGTTACGTATGTGCTTGTTAGATTTGGAGTGGTTGAAGTTTGCAATGCATACTGCGGCACGTCGAACAGCGGCATTCGTTGATTTGGAAGAGTGAACGGGCACGTCTTAGCCGACACGGACGTTTGATCCCGCGGCACAGAAGGGGAGGTCCAGCGCGAGTAGCTTGGGCTAGCAAAGGAGTGAGGATTTGTGTGCCTATCGATGCACATGCCTGGACTTGAGTGAGTCATGTTCTGGCTCGATCCAAAACAAAACCTTTTTCCTCTAAAGGGGCCTTTATAAAACGATCCAAACACCTTCTTTGTTCGTCTCTTTCTTATCAACTCTGCGCCTTTCTCACTCAGAGAAGCCTTGACTTTGGCACCTGCATGTGTAGATCTTTGGGCCGTGGACACAGGCTGACTGGATTCGGCCAGGGCTGCCAGCAAAAAGGCGACGTCATGAGTCAGTAGTAGAACTTGAGAGGAGGGAGACACGAAAGGTAGGACAGCGGGAAAAGAAGAGAACACATGAAGACGTGCTTCACAAAACAAACTCTAGGTATGTACCCCCTCGGGGAACACCTTTCGTAATTAGAATTTCATATGCACTCTTTCTGAAGGTTCAAGAGGGCTTCAACTATCCTGAAATCATGAGAGGCTCACGAAGACGTTCTCCAGGAGAGAATTGAATTTAGAGGGGGGGGAGGGTCTGTATTGAAAAATCAATTCCAGGGGGGGGGGGTTCTGTATTGATAAATCAATTCGAGGGAGGGGGTGGTTGAATTGAATGATCAATTATTAGACCCAGACGCGCCAACACTTGCTTCGCAAGATAAACTCAAGGTATCCTGTAAAGGGCTACCTTTCGTGATTTATCTATCTATCTATCTATCTCTATCTATCCATCTATCTGCACCGGCAAGCCGGAAAAATGTTCTGGACGCCGCGAGAAGCATCCACTGGACCGAGGACATGGTGCAAGTAAAGTTTTTGCTGGGGGGCAGGAGCCCTATGCGGATATGTAGCCAACCTCGCAGGCATCCCCACCGAAACTCAAGCCAAATTCATGGACTTGAGCTCATGTCACTTTCGGCCTCCCATTGTCCTCCAAAGCTCTTCATGATGCTAATGATGCACTACTAAGCGTCCGTTACATCACTCGCATCACCAGACCCCATTTTCACTGCTTTTCTGACCCTCGCTTTGGAGCGCTCTCCCCCACCAAGCTCTGGCACCCCCTTACCCTAAGCCTAGCCTATCCGCTGGCTTTCGTGCTATGAAATAATATATAGTTCAAAAAAAAGCTAAAACAATGTATTGGACAAAATTGTGGTGAGCATGGGCTTCACGCTGTTCCGGCGTACAGGTTTCAGGGCCAGGCCACTCTTGAGTTGTCATGCCGGTTCCAAAAATAGATGCGGCCATCATCCGTCTTCAGCTCAACCCAAACCTCTGTGAGAACCTGAGGACGGTCGATGTCTCAAAGTCACATCCTAAACCTCCAAACAAAACGCCAGACGAAACCAACCAGACCCGAGAAATTTGCGTCTGCTTTCCAAATCAGGGTTTGCACCCCCAAACCCGTTTTGGTTCTTGGCACCCTGAAAGAGGCTGAACCGGACACTAAGATTCAGAGGGATACCAAAGCGTTCGATCCATATATTTCACGGGTTCATCACGGTTTCGTCAGGTTTGGCCAAAGTTAGACACCGGGTTTCCCCAACACCCAGGGCTTCGATCGGTAAAGCATGGGTTGTCACGGGTAAATCACGAGTCATCGCGGGTTCGGTCTTCTAAAGAAACCTGACCCTGATTTTACATGCTTTCATTAATTATTTAGTTACATTGAGAATAGTTCGATCAAAACTCTTGGATATACTCAGGAAGAAACGTCTTTCTTGGGAAACCCAGGCTTTATAATGGCCCTGGGTTTGGAGCATGGAAGTAGTGAAACACTAGATTTGCTAGCAAACCCGACAAAAAGTAAGGGTGCAGTTGCTCAGGGTAGTTCCTATACCGTACCTATTTTGAGCGGTCTCCGTGTTGCCTTCGTTCTTTGGGGGGTGATTGTATGTGATCGTTTTGATTTGATACCTTTCCAGTGGCCTCGGCGGGATCTTGTGCGGGTTTTGGGACTGTAGCAGAATTGAAGCACAAACACACGGATGGGAAGCGCTAACCGTTTCGATTTGTACCGAGAAACCATGGACCGCAAAGAGATAAGGAATCAATTTCTCGCCATGGCGGGGCTTTCCGCCCTTGGGCATTGACTGCCCCACGGGCAGCCACCCCCTGTTCCAGAAGCGTGACTGGAATTCGAGTGGAAATTTGGCGGTTGTGATTTTGGTGCTCCTGAACTGCACAGCACTCATGCTCGCACGCACGCACACACACACAAACACACACTTGCACTCCACCATGCCTGCCTTGTGTCTAGTCTAGTCTAGCCACTGGGTAACTTTAAGTCCACCGTCATCAACAGGGAATCAGCAGAGACAGCCCACAGTTCGCCGCAAGGTTGGTGCAAATTCAACTCCGACAAATATCCCTGACATGTGCATTAGTTATCATTAGGCACATGCTAGCACGAAAAGCCAAAAAGCTTCCGTGCGTTTCATCACCTGTCTGCTCGGCAGTAACACATCGGTGCAGTGCCGTGTTCCCATCCTCAGGGATATCGACTTCCAGTGCAGCTTAGCTCGATTCAGTGCTACAAAACATGCAAGGCTGTGAAACCCTACAAAGTTGCTAGTCATTTGACGTACTGTATGTATTTTATACATGTCCTACACCCCAACCACCTACATACTGCTGTATGCCAGTAGAAAACTGGGAAGCGTTTCTGGTTTAGAGCTGGAACACTTCTCTAGCTCTTTGGCCTAAGCCAGCCTAGGCATTTGTTTCCCAGCAACCCACAAGTCTTCTGAGGCTGCGACAGTGTCCGCCAAGGATATGATCCTATGGTCATGGCAAGGGTGCACCGTTGCAGCCTTCTCCGCGACAGTCACAAATCACAATCCAACTCATCTACTCTTCCTGGGTCTTGGACGGCATGGGAGATGAAACGTTCACTATGTTCGACGACAAGCTATCTAAGTTTCTCCTCTGCAAATGCTCGCTCCCACCATTGAGGGCTTCAAAGCCTTAGAGCCGAATTCAACTGGGTAACTAGGTGCTATGAAAAGCAAATGTTCATTCCGAGCACTGAGAGGCTTACACTTTTCTGCACGCTGAAGCTCCTGCTTCTCTACAGCGTGAAGGAAGTCCTGGCACGGTGCAGCAGTATGGCACAGAAGTATAGGATAGTACAGTATAGGCATACATTGATACGGAGCACGTTCCAAGCATAGAATAGAATAGAACAGAAAGGCCTACCATACTTTGTCACCTGCTAACAGACTCACAAATCAGTCCTGAGACAAGCTCGACAAAAGCTCCTCATCACTGTCCGAAGGAGGTCCTACACAAGCCGAATTCGGCATCTCTGCGGTGTGTGTGTGTGTGTAAATACGACATATTACGGCGTAGTCTTCTCTTGCATTGGCAGTTGCATCAAGCGGTGGGCGCACCTGGGTCAACAGCATCAGCCGGGAAAAGTGCCCTCTGAAGCAAGGGCGGCCGCCGCGGTGGTTGGAAGTATGCTTTGGCGCTCAGCACCTTCACTCAGTCCACTGGGTCTTGATTCGTACAAAATAATCCTCAAATTGGACCAAGCCTCACCATAGACGCTGGCAGCCGGGGCAGGCAAAAAGCCTTCCCTCTGCCTAAGTCTAGTCTTGGATGAGACTGGCAATTGCAGGCCCAATCAACTCTGTTTTATAGACATGAATGAAGGCAACAGAAGAGCGTTCAAATCCATGCTTGAGCTTGAGCTTGCAATGTGTGTGTGTGGACTGTGGATGATATGAAAACATATGGCAACCAAACAGATGCGGCGGGCCATCGTTGGCTCAACTGAATCAGTGTCAAATGCTGTAGTGGTGCTGATCAGTCTCTCTTTTCAGCCGGGCTGCTCAAAGGCCGGGATCTTGATGTCGGTCCAAACCGGCATAGCGTCTTGCTACGCGAAATCAAGTCTTATTAGAGGTTGCCATGCTTGACTTGCTGCATCTCAAGGCTGTCATAGGCCATCGGCCATCTACCGCAACTATATAATGCGACAATGCGACTTCCAACGGTCGGTTCAAGCCAGGTGGCTTTTCATGTCCCTTGGGTTGCAACAGCTATGGCGCCTTTGATTGAGTCTGAATGGCCAATCTCTCAGCCCTGGCTCATGAGAGGGGTCGGGCTGGCATGGATCTGCGTGCGCTACCTCAGTCTTGGCGCCCCCAAGTCCATGGTCTTGAGCAGCGGCAAAACCAATCAACCAATGCTGGAAAATTTGTGGATGCTTTGGTTGGCTTGAATCTGGGTTGCCGAGTTGGATGTATGGCTCCTCTATATATGCATACAATTGAGTTGCTCCCATGCTTGCGCTCGCAACATGTCAAAACTGCAACACCTGACGAGCTCTAGGCAAGAGAAGTCTAGGCGTGTGGGTGACAGCCAATTGACAAGTCATCCTTGCAAGGTGGCAAAACAGGAATAGGTTCTTTTGCGGTTCTGGCGCTGTGACTGACAGGCACACCAGTTGGCATACCCCTGGCTTTCATCCAGCAAAAAAACGGTTGGTTGCGACTCAGTTGTGACAAGCCAGAATCAAAGTTTCAGGCCATGATAAAAGCCATGAAGAGTCCAAATAGTCTGCAGACATTTGCCTTCATTGCGAACTAAAAAAAGGGTGACAGTCTACAGAAAACTGTAGCTGCACAAGCACGCGGCATGATCTGGCACAGCTAAGGTTGTAAGAAAAAATGCGGCACGAGCCACTGGCCAATGTTCTGACCCTTCGCCCCATTCACAGGTCGTTGCTACCTGAGATGGTGGCCGCAATCAAGTTTTTCCCCATTGCAATCGGGATGCATGTTTAGGTAAGATCAAAAATTGAAATTTCTGAGTTAGATTGCTGCGAATCTTTGCCAATCAAGCCAGCAAATACGTTGGAACAAAGGACCTTCCAAACACGTTGCTAAGCTGCGCTGGCTCCTTGATCTTGACTTCATTCACAAAGTCAACCACCTTTTCATGAGCATGTTGGTCGCCGGCGACGCTAGCTACCATCTCCGTGCACTGCGCCGTTCGCGTTGCATGATACCCTTCGCTTTTCCGGGCCCCGTCGCTTGCCACGCTAAAACAGCTTACAGTAAGGGCACTGCGAGCATCTGGAACTGGAGAGCATGAAACAGAAACAGGTCCACAATCACTACATCATACATCTACATAGTACGTCCACCGCATTTCTTAGGGTTCACCATGGTTCACCACCACTGCCCTGCGGCCACCTCCGTTGCAATCTCGATGCCGAATTCGACGCCTGCCAGGCCACATGCGGGAATGAAACCGCCTCCATAAATCAAGAATGAGAAGAGAGGAAGCGGGGAAGTGCCCCCTTAATAAGACCCTTCAAAGGCGGCCTTATTGAGGCGGCACTTCCCTTTACGGTTGTCAATTTTGTCTCAGTCCTTCTTCATTCCTTCTTCATCTTCTTCTCCATGTGTTTAGCTCACTTTATAAAAATCCATCGAAATGGTCGACTTGTCCAGTCATTCTCCGCCACTACACTCGAGTCTCAGCAAGCTGCATCTGCCCAAAGCCACACCGCCCACGAAGTTCCCTGCGAGGTAAAGGCCTTCACAAACGAAAACTACCTGTGACCCTCCCTACTACACGAACAGCAACAACCACTTAGAACGTGTTTACCACCTATGCACAAAGGTGTGGGAAAGCTGCAAGACTGCGTGTAGCTAGTCCGGTCTAGCAGTATGGCCGGTTGGCCACTGTTTCCTGTGGCATTCCAGCAAAGCAGGCCTTCCACACCCTCTATGCCCAGGCTCTTCTTCACGGTATCTAAACGGTCTTGATGCCCAACCTGGGATGCATCCAACAAAAACAAGAACTGCACTGCTTGGATCGGAGGCTCGAGTGACCAAGGCTGAGCTGAGTTGCTTCCAACTGCGGGATCGCTCGATCCCAAACCCTGACACCAAGGGCTTTTGGAAGATTGGATGCCTGGAGGGCAGGGCTGGGCAGGATGATACAATGGTCTTTGCTACGTCCTTGCTACCAACAAACTCTGAAGTCAGGTGTCACATGTGTCACACAAATTTCAGTGCAATCGACAAAATCCAAGCCTCGCTGGGATGCAGCATAGTTTCCACCGTGTCCTTGTGAGTTGCCTCACGTTGACTTTGGACTGAGGGCCATTGTAAAGGATGTTAGAGAATGCGGGCAGGGGGTGGGTCAAATTTATTTATGAGCACTACAGAAGCTCGGAAGCTCACCACAAGCACTGCGAAGCAAACAGAAAGAAAGCCACCAAGCAGAAACAAACAAAAATCAACATGGAAATAAATTGAAGTTTTAAAAATCAACAAATCCATCAAGTTCCATCAATTGGTTCGACTGGGCGCCTCCACCAGCTGCCCTTCCGTCAGGCCCTGGATGCCGCCGAACAGCTCCGGGTCCCGAGCACCACCTGGACACCAAGGTGAAGGACGGAGCAAGTACCGAAGCCAAACCGTTTTCTTTTTGTTCCTAAAAGCGATGCACTTGTTACTAGTAGCTTCTTGTTTCTAATAGCTTCTTGTCATTACTAGTAAGGCACTTG